>JAODAL010019755.1:0-71154 GCA_025379985.1 Phyllomedusa bahiana | reverse complement strand
TTTTTTTACGCCACAAAAACAAGGGATCATTTGAAAAAAATTTGTTGTAAATTTGGTTGGGGGTTTGTGGGGGCCCCGGGGAGGGGGGGGGAGGAATATAATTTTTATTTTCTGGGGGGGAGAAAATTTTGTAATTAACCTTTGTTTGGTGAATTAAAAGGGAAAAATGGTAAAATTTTTTGGCTTTAAAAATAACAGGTTTTTTGGGGCCCAAAGCACACCAGCAAAACAACGCCAAATTTAAACCCCCGGGTTTTAAAAATTGCACAATAGAATTGAGCGGGAAAAAATTAAGTGGTTTTTGTTTTTGGGTAAAACGCGGTTTTTTAAATGAAAAACCCCGGGAAAAGGTTAGACCCCATTTGGGATATTAAATGTATATGCCTGCGTGGACGCAAAACTGGATTTAAAGACCCAATTTCCCCCCAAAAAATTAAAAATAGAACATTAAGAAACAGTCTCTGAGAAAAGCTGAAAAACCCCCCACAAAAAACGTTTTAAAAAAAATCAATTCTTCATTTAAAGAGCAATCAGCCCGGCACCCCTTTTCCCCCCCTCTGACAGTACATTTAGAGGGGTTATGAGCTCCCAGCATGGGCCCCCGGGAAAACTATTAAAAAATGGGTGGGGGTTGGGGGGGTTAAAAAAAAAACAAATTTTCAAAACCCCGGTCTTGTTTTGGCTTAAACCTCGACGTCCGCAGGTATGCCCTTCTTCCCCCCAAGTGCTTTGCCCCATGTAGCCCATGTGCTCACAGCCTTTTATAAATAAAAAGCCCACTTTGTTCCCCCGAAGTCCCCCAAAAAGTTGACTTCTTTCCCAAACCCGAATTTTTCCTGAAATTTCTAAAAAATTTCCCAACTTGGGTTAGAATCGATTCGCCCTTTTTAGTTTTCCATAAAAAAAAAACCCCCACCCATAAATTTTTATTTTTTTAAAATTAAAAAAATTTTGAAAAAAATTTATCAAAACCCCATAAAAACCCTTTTTTCCTATTACCAAATTTTAAATAGACTTTTTGATATATGCCCTTTGGGTTAAAAAAACTTTTACTGTTACTGTATTTAATTGGTTTTTAAATTAAAAAGGGTTTATTTGGAACAAAAGAAAATTCTATCCACAAGACCCTTTATTAAATAGATCAAAACCCTTTTTCCTAAGTTTTCCTTTTTTTGCATGGTATTGCAGCCAAAGGCTTATTTCCCAAAAAGTATCGAGGTTTTGTCAAAAATGGGGAAAGAAATGGCACAGGGGGCCCTGCGCTTTTTTTTCCCTGCCCAAATTTTTTAAGGCAAAAAATTAAAAACCAAAAAATCTGACGACCCCCCTGTAAAAAATGGGGGTCCTTTCGGTGGCCGTGGGTCCCCATTTTTGGAAATTTGGTTTCACAAAGGGGCCAAAAAAGGGAAAAAAAAATTGTAAACTTTCTAGGTCTAAAAATTCACTTTTTTTGGGGCCCAAAAGCAACCAATTTCAGAGCCCCCCTTTCTATTTTTTCCCGAGCACTATATGAAATGAAAGGCCCCCTTTTTAAATTAGTTGCTATGGGCCCAAAACAAAGTGTTTTTAGCCTAGACAGGTTTTCTTTCCCCAATGTGGCCCTAAGTGCCCTTTTTTCACCTCTGAAAGCAGAAGTTGCGAAGGGAAAAACCCCAAACAAAGTGTGAATTAAAATAAAAGAACAAAGGGGAAAGTAATGGGGGGGTTTTTTCTTTTATTTTTCGGGCGCCCCCCGAAATAAAGGGGGGGAAATGGGCGCTGTAGGTTTTTCCGGGGGCGGGAGGGGCGGGAAAACGTTCAAAAAAACCCCCGGGGCATTTTACAAAGGCTGGGGGTAACGAAAAAAAAATTTAATTCAAAAAAATTTTAATTTTTATTTACTTTTAATTTTCGTTTTTCCAAAGGGAAACAAATAGAAAGGGGTGCAACAAAAATTTTAAAGGAAATAAAATGATTTTTTGATTTTAATATTTTTTTTTTTTTTCCCCCCCCATATTTTATTCTTTTTATATACACATGGGGAAACAACTTCTGTAGTAAATTTATAAATTTGATTTTCCGGCCATGTACAGTTTTTTTTAGATTTCCCATTAGAAACACCCAAAGGAGCGTTGCCCCTCTCCCTTTTGGTCCAAAAAAACGGCTCCCTTTTAACTTAGCCAGCCCAAAAGAGCTCGTTGGGAAATTTTTTTTCCCCCATAAAAACCTATTGGGGAAAAGTAGCTCGCCCCTCTGTTTTGGCTAAGCGGGAAAGCCCCCCCTAAACCCAAATTCACCCCTTTTTCTCCCCTTTTTACGGGAAAATTTTGTACTGCCCCGCTTTAAATATAATTGTTTTTTTTTTTCCCCAAATAGGTTATAATGCCCCTGCCCGTCCTTTTTGGGTTTGGGAAAAATTTCTCCTCCATAGGAAAAAATGGGCCACTGCCCCCTTATTTCTGTTTGGCTGGTTTTGCCGACCAAATTCCAGAAGACCCTTAAAATTTTTAAATTACTGAACCCCCGGGGCGTTTTTCTCTCCCGAAAATTCCCCTTTATGAAAGCGCCGGTCTTGGCCCGCCCAAACGCCGTTTTTCCCGGGTTTTAAAACTGATTTATTTTTAAAAAAAAGGTTTTCAGCCTTTCTTGATAAGGGTTTTACCCCTTAAAAAAAAATTTTTGGAGCGCTGAGATTTAGTGGCCGATCTTTCCATAATAAAATTTGGGGGGAAGAACTCGCGCTCTGTTTGGTGGGATACCCAAGCCCCCCCTAGTCAGCAAATTTCCAGCTCTTTTCTGAATTTTTTTCCCTTTTTTTTAAAAACTGTCCCCCCCTTTTTGTTTTTAATTGGTAAAAAATATTTTCCATAGGTTATAATGGGACCTGTGTCCTATTCTAAATTGGTCAAAATTTCTCCATAGGATATAATGGATCTTTGTCGCCCCTATTCTGATTGGCTGTTCTGCCGACCAATGAAAAGCGTTTTTAAACTTTTTAAATTACTGAAATTTCCCCGGCCCAATTCCTCTCAAATTGAAAATTCCCCTATTTGCGCCGGGTTTCTCGGCAAAACGCGTTGTTGGGGTTTTAAGTGTTTATTTTTAAAAAGGGTTTCAGCGCTTTATTGATAATATTTTAAAACTTAAAAAAAAAATTTTTTTTTTTAAATTCATACCCATGCCGCACGCGAAAGACCCACCGAAAATTGAAATTTGCCCTCTCTCCTAGGAATGCAATGGGGGAAGTAGCCGCGCTTTTTTTTGGGCTGGAAAAGGCAAGCCCCCGCTAGCCCCAGTTTAATCAGCTCTTTCTGTTTTTTTACTGTGTTTTTAACCCTGCCCCGCCTTTTTTTTTTGATTGGCCCAAAACTTCCCAAGGTATAGGGGGTCTTTGTCGTCCTATTTGTTTGGGGTTTAATACTCCTTCATAGGTTTGAAGGGCCCTGTCCCCTTTTTTTTGTTTGGTAAATAAAATTTCCATGGGGTTTTTGGCCCCCTGTCGCCCCTATTCTGATTGGTGTTTTATCCCGCCCAATGAGAATAGCTTAAAAAATTTTGAATTACTGTTTTTCCCCGGCAATTCTCTATAACCCAATTCCTTATTTTGGCCCGGTTCTCGGGCGACAAATGGGGTTGTTTGGGATTTTATTTATGTATTTTATAAAAGGGTTTCCCAGCTCTTTTTCAAAAAATTTTTACACTTAAAAAAAATTTGTTTTTTTTATTAAATTACTCCTTTGCCGCCGCACGGGGACCCGGGAAAATTGCAGGGGCCCGTTTCTCTCCATGATACAAGGGGAGATGTGGGCTGCGCTTTGTTTTGGTTGGGATAGCCGGGCCCCCGCTACTAAAACCAATCAGCTCTATTTTTGCTTTTTTTATGTATTTTGAACTGTCCGCCCTTTGAATTTGATTGGTAATTGTTCTCCCAAAGGTTTTTAATGGGTTTTTTCGCCCCTATTCTGATTGGCCGAGCTACCCAAGCCCCCGCTAGCTAACCCAAAATCAGCTCTTTTCTGCATTTTACTGTTTTTTGAATGTTCCACCTTTGATTCTGTTTGGTCAATATTTTCCCAAATTGGTTTTTTAAAGGGTTCACGGGTTTTTTCCTTTTTCCTGTTTGGGGTTTATCCCGACAATGAGATAGCTTTTCAAAATTTTGAAAAACTGTATTTCCCGGAAATTTTCCAATTTGCTAATTTTTGAATTAGGATATTGGGAAAAGGGTGATTTTTTTTTTATGTATTTTTAATTTTTTGGGTTTCAGTTTTTTTTGGGAGAAGGGTTTTGAACCCCTTTTTATAAAGGCGATTTTTGTTTAATATTCCGCCAGACATGTGGGGAAAGATTTCCGCTGTTTTCCAGTCTCGCATCGGAACAGATTTTCGCCGCAGTCCCCCACGGGGCCTAAAATCCCGCCTGGGGCCCCCTGTCCCCGCCTGTGCCCCCCCACACTGGGGAGAGGGCAGAGGAATTTTCCCGCATTTTTACAGGGGCCCCCTCCCCGGACGGCGACTCTTTGGGGGCAGCCCCCGCCAAATGGCCTTTAGTCCCCCCACAGCGCCTCCCAAAAACTGGCCCGGCGGGGGCTTTTGCCCCGGATTTAAAGACCCACTACCTCCGGCTGCGAATCTTTGGGCCAGCCCCGCATGCGCCCCAAGCCCGCACTGCCCTTTAAACACTGGCGGGGCCGGGGGCGGACTTTTAAAAGGTATGTATGAGCGCGCCCCGGGGCCGACATAAATCAGGTGCGATTTTTGCCGGAAAACCACGGAAAAAGGGGTGCCCCCCCCGGGGGCGAAATTCAAAACTGTCGCCCAAAGTAAACAACCAGGATGCTCCCAATTTTGTAAAGATAAAATATATACCCCTTTAATTCCCAAAATGTTTTATTTTAATACCTTTTTCCCCTTTTTTTTTCCCAAGTTGGTGGCAACTATTGCCCCTTTTAACCGAATTTAATGCAACCTTTTGCTTCCCAGGGAGAAGTCAGAGATGGTTCATTACCGTCCCCTCCTTCCTGATTGTATATACAGTGCTCAAAAAGATACGAAAGGGAGTTCTGAGTTGCCCAGCGGTGAAAAAGGAACTGCCATTTAGAACGGAAAAGTTTTGGGGGTCATTTGCCCGTGTTTGGGTTTCAAAAAGGGGGGAACCCGGACGTCTCAAACAACAATGACAAATCCTAGCGATATACCATCATTGTCTAAAGTGAGACAAAATATATAGCAAAGAAGAATCATTCTCGTAGCTTTTGCCTTTTTGGGTTTTGGACTTCCCCTTTTCTTGAAAGCTGTGGCCCGGAATCTGTGTGGAAAAAAATGAAACCAATAAAGGGGTTTGAAACATGTAAGTGTGATATAGGTAATATTTTTACCTTTTTTAGGTTCCTGTGTTTTTAGAGTACTCTAATAAAGTTACCCATGTTTTTTAAAGACCAAAAGGGGTTTAAAAATTTAAACTTTTGGATATTAAATGAGACAACCCCTTTTTTAATTTTAAATGTAATACTTATGTGGATGCAGGGCGGCCTGTGTATAACTGGGGAAACAAACCCCTGGGAAAGGGCCACCTTTTGGGGGTAATATTTGGGCCCCAGTATGATGGGATGGGGTATTATTCAGCCCCTGAAGGGTGATTTTAAAGTGTTCAAGATGTGTTGGAATTATTCAGCAAAGTGGGTTATATGGGTGGAAAAAATTCAGTCCCCTATGTGGTGGTGTGGTTTTTGGGCCTGCTTGACAGTAGTTTGGGGCTTAGAGGAATTATGGGGAATATTTTGCCTTTTAATTTTGGTTTTTTGTAGCAGTGTTATTTAGTAATTGTTTTTAAAAACCCTTTTTTAGAAAAGGTTTTATAAAATAGAGCTTTTGTGTTATATCTGTTTTTTATATTCAAGCAAATGGGTTTAAAGGTGACGCCCAAATTTTCAGCATGGCACAACATGTTAATGGGGTGGGGGAATTTCTTCACCCTGTCCTGAGTGCAATTTAGCATAGAAACCGCCCCTTTTAAAGGGGGGAAAAAAATGCCGTGGACCCTGTTTAAAGGGGTTTTTTTCGGTTTAGGTGTTGTTGGGTCTTCAGCTAATTTTGGAGATTTATTTTTAAAACCCGGGGGGAGTCTCTTTTCTCAGCAGGCCCTGTCCTTTTCCCCGTAGGGGGTCTCTGTCTCCCGAAGGGGTCTCTTTCCCCACTGAAGATGTGACTTCAAAAATTTTGTTTGAAGCAGGGGAAAGAGGAAGGAAAGTTTTGGGGGAGAAAAGTCTGCAATCCTTTCCCGCTTTCTTCTTATGTCAGCAAGCCTTATCTCCAGGCTCCACAAGTCCATGCTGTACCAAAAACCAGTTATTCACACAGCCTGAAATGAGAAAAACATTGAGGAAAGCACACTGCCCCCCCTTCCCCTCCCGTTATCAGGGGAGGGGACCCGTTTTTATGTGTTAAAAAGGGGGGGAACCCCAGGACTAAGATGTGTTATATGAGGGGAAAACTATGAGTTTAAACCCCGTCCCGTTTAAATCGGGGATTTACCCCAAGCCGGGGATTTAAATTAGAGCCAGCAGCCCTTTTCACATAGCCCGGTTTTTTTTTGGTTTTTAAAAGTCAGAGGGAGTAAAAAACCCGAGTTTTGCCCGGGGAGCCAATCACGTGCAGGGGGGGCATTTGGGGGGCGTTTCCCGTCTTGGGGCGTATTCCCCAACCCGGTGGAAAAAATGTCATGCCAATCCAAATGCAGGAGGTGTGTTAGGGGCCCGAATCCGACCAGGGGGTGTCCCGACCCAGCCAATCCGGAAAGGGAGCATTTTCCTTTACTTTTCAGCTTTCGGGAAATTTGAAAACAGATGCACAAATAAAGCTTTAAAATTTTCACTTTTTTCTAAGTGAGGTTAAAGGTTTAAAGCCCCAATTACAAAAATTTTCCCATTTTTAATGGCCCCCTAATCTGGGGGATAAGATTTTTGTCCCAGAAAACCCCCTTTAAAGTGGAAAAAACTGGAAAATTTTTGGGAATATTTCTATCTTTTCCTTGCTCATTGTTTAAAGGAGACTACATTAAAATCTGACTGTAGGGGAGCCAAAATTTAGCAAATTTCATAGTATAGTAAAACCCTTTGTCCCCAATTGGGTTTAAATCCTTCTTTTCTTTATTTAAAAACCATATTTAAAAGATTCCTTTTTTCAACCTTTAAAAATTTAATTGTACCCAAAGGCTCTCCCTTTTCCCATATTCAAGGCCCAAATTTTTAAAACAATTTTGGGGGGTTTATAACGAATAATCTTCAAGAAAATATTTGAAAAGGCCAATTAGATCTCCAAGAACATTATGATAGCTACTCAATACTACTGGATAATAGATATTCGAAACAAAAGTTTGAAAACCCCAAGGATGTATCAGGTATGTGGGTCTACAAAGAAACAGAACAAAAAAAAAAAAAGATAAGTAAGTACCCTACTGAAAAATACTTTTTATGCATACTGAGTCATAAAAGGTAAGTAACAATGGTTACAGAGGCGTAGCTACAGGGGGTGCAGAGGTAGCAGTCGCTACTGGGCCTTGCAGCCTGAGGGACCCCAAAAGCCCTTCTGCCACAGCATTGTAAATGGCACATGGTAACTGAGGGGCCCCATTTCACTATATGCACCAGGGCCCAGAAACTTCAACCTACGCCTTTGAATGGTTATAAAAATATTTTTTTTATATATATTCAGGTATATACCCAAGGCTCTTGTTATTACAGTTTTAACTCCAGTAGCCCCTTAATTAATAAATTTTCCCATTAAATTGTGTCCTAACTTCACTATTCAAAAGCAAATAGCTCCAAACGGTTATGTAAGTTAGAGGCAGGTGACCGCTGCAGTCAATCAGTACCCCACCCGCAGTGGTGACATCCCTGTTTGGAATTGAAACTGTGTAACAGAAGACCGGAGAAATGTGTTGTTGGAACTGGGGAAAGAGGGAAGGTGAGTATAGTTTTTTTTATTTTACTTGGGGCCCTGAACCTTTTTAAATAACTTATTGCCAAGCTGGAAAACCTCTTTAATATTTAGAAAAAGGTAGCTGCTGATTACAAACAAGCTGAGAAGGCAAAACCTTCATTATAACCTAAAAGTTGAGGCTTTTCAATCTTTATATCCATCTCGCTTCTACACAAGGTTGCTTCTTATCCAGGTTACCTCTGAGAGGGCAAAAAAAACTAATTTGTGGCCAGGTCGATCACCTTTGTGGCAGTCTTGTTTCCTTGCGTGGATCACACCTCAAGTAATTGTAACGGCACAAAGCAAAGAGAATCCAATATGAAATGTTGGTAAAATCAAAAATGTTTTATAGTAGTATATCTATAAAAATGTGACAAAGGGTAATAGACAGGGCAGGAGAAAACTTTTCTGTATTTCTAACATATCAGTTCTTAATCATAGCTCACATTGCTCTCAAAACTAACAGTGGTTACAAATGTCAAATGATCAATCAAATTTCAACAACATTAACACTATACTGTACTACAATAAAACATTTCACCTTGCTGGATATCTTTGCAAGGGCTCTGTTTTAATTTACAGAAGTTACAACATTTCAGATGGTCATCTTTTACCTTCATTACACATCAAAAATGTGCAGAGAGTGAGATATCTTTGTCAGTATTAACTGAAGGGTTGTGTTTAGAGATTCCCCTTTACAGTAATTGTGTTTTACCTACATATATTTTTAGATAGTTACAGCTTGCAAAATAATTAACTCTAGTACTACAGCAATTCATAAATTATCTAATTTTATATTTATGTCCATCTATTGGATTTTCAGTCTTTTTTTGGGTAAAAGTTTACAAAAACTTTATTGGATACAAAGATATGATGGGATTACATTGAATCTTAGCAATGGCTAACTTGCATTCTGGGATCCTAGATTTCTATGTGTAAGAATTTTACATATATTTTGTCCTCTCATTTACATAATGTACAAACACACGTTAGTCTCTTCCTTCAGTTCATAATTAATACTTAAGTTCTGCCAATGCCTTCACAAAATTTTTATTATATCTACTGCATGAGCATACATGTACCAATGGTGTTGGCATCAGAAGGTTCCTGACTAATATGATTTGTACCCTGTTTCCCCGAAAATAAGACATAGTGCATTTTTAGTTATGCAATTCAGAGGTTGGCTGGTTATGCTGATGTTTGTGATGAAATCACTACAGTATCTTAATGCATGTTGATGTTTTGTTCAACAATAAATGTGAATTATTGTTCATAGAAAAAAATAAAAATCCCCTAAAAATAAATCTTAGCTTGTCCTTTGGAGCAAAAATTAATATGACCCTGTCTTATTTTCGGGGAAACAGGGTATATAGCTACTTCCCTTTGACTCTTCCATGCTCGCTTATAAGCCCATTTAAGATGTTTTTTTGGATAGCTTTGTGCTTAAAATAAAAAAATAAAAAAATCACATTAGTTTTGAAAGTTTCTTTCCTCTAAACTGTTATGTCTTGTTCTCAGTTTTTGTCCAATTTGCATGTTCTTCCTAAGAAAACCAGGGTACCAAAAATTCCAATGTGAAAAACTGTTGGGAGAGGTACATTCCATGTATATATCTGTATGAATATGTCATATCCAAAAAGGACTGTAAAGGCAAGAAAACTTATTTGAACTTCATTGATCTCATGGGAAAATTTGATCCCAAACCTGTTATTATTTAGAGTTAAAAAAAACACTAAGAAACAAAGTGTCATCAACAAACTTCCCCCACACAAAATGTGACAAATGTAAAACAATAGATCTTCATTAAATACATAAGTATCTTGCCACCTCTCAAAAATAAATTCACATACTTAGGTGCAGGTGGGGTCCCCATGACAGTATCCTTAATTTTATCATAGAAAGTGTCTTCAAATAAGAAATAATTGTATGTTAAACAAATCTAAAGTCACATTAGAAACTGATTGGAAACCTGTTAGTTTGGGCTTATCATATTCAAAAAATATGCCACTGCTGTGATCTTGAATTGATAAGTTGTGCTACTGTAAACAGCCCTAATGTCCAGACTTGGAAGTAAAGTGTTGTCCATCACTGTGATCTCATGTATCTTCTTAACCATGTCCATCGTGAACTCCAGGAAGTTAGTGACTTAATAAATGCTGAAAGGACCCTATCCCTGAGTCATGTTTTCATTAGCAGATACTGTGGGTGTTCCCCAATAGGTTTTGTCTGCTATTGGTACTTTAGGCAGAGCATAGATGATAACTATGCTGGGGCACAAATTATATATAAATTTGAACTTATCTTCTTACAGAAGCTTTCTTTGTTTTTCATTCATTAGCAGATTGATGAGCTCATTTTAAAAACCTTTCAATAGGGTTTGACTGTAGTGTAGTGTAAGTATCCCTGTCATCCAACAGCACTTTTACCATCTTCTCACAATCCCACCTATTTGCTAAGATGATTTGACCCCCCTTGTCCAGTGGCTTGATATAATTTGCATCCAACCATTAACCTGATGCTCTATGTTTAGGATGGTGTGTGACAACATATCCAAGTCCACTCTGAGTGCTTCTTGCTGGATATTGGCCTAGAGTTCTGCAAGTGTTCTTGGCTTGTTCGGGTACACTTTCTAGTTCAAGTAACCTCAGAGGAAAACAATTAGGTGGTCTTGCTGACCTGGGGATTTCAATTTATGAACCACCGTGACACAATATGCATGAGGATGAGCAGTTTGTGCAGCCTGTTGACATGAACTTTTGGACAAACCTACCTCCCCGTCAAGAACTTCTGTGGTAACATCATAAGTCTGTCTCTCATGTTCTGGACAGTTTCTGCTGAATGTTTTGGACATCCTCCAAAATGAAGATTAAACAAAATGTCCGTAGTTTTCAACATTTTGCCAGGCAGAGATTGCAGTGTTTTGATGACGAATTCCTCCAAACTTTCTTGTGAATTCTTTTTGACAAGTCTTTATCAGCTCACCTTTTCAGCAAACAATTAATCCATGTTCCTCCATGGTTTACCTGTACATTTTTATGGTTCAGAGATGTAAATTGCAGATGCACTTTGTACAGTGCACTGTATGGACAGACTGAGCAAAATTACTCCAGTCATGCTTGTTGTAAACTAGCACATTTGACTGTCACAGAGTAAGGTATGTGCAGATCAAATGTCGCTGGAATCTGTTAAACAGATAAGAAATGATTTTCACTTTTTCAGGTACCAAGGCAAGATGGCCCCCAGTATTTCGCTAGTAACCATACTCTATGTAAGCAACAATACTCAATGTCATACTGAATATTTCTATATTTGAATATTGTGAGAAAAATGGAGTCCAATGTAGTAGAGACTGCTTCAACTCTTTTGAGTCCCCTTTCATTATCAGCTGTTCTCTCTTCTCTCAGCTATATTTTAGGATCATTTTCTTTATTTAAATGCCATTTATGTGGAGCCAATTTCCTTGTGAACAGGTTTATATCTTTAATCCATACAAATGCATCAAAGTGGTAGCACTCCAAAACATTGAAAAGGAAGGCATAGCAGAGACCATGAAAAGAACATATTTCTTAGTACATAAAATTCTCTGGAAAGTCTTCAAATCATGCTCCTTATCCAATGATAGGGCAATGCTAGGCTACTGAAATAGCAAGCTAGATTAAAGCAAATAGATTCTATTGCCTCTGTTATGAATAAATATATTTTGAAGTCCTATATTTTGAGCCCACTAAGGATCAGCTGTTTTAAAGAGAACCTGTCACATAGTTTATGCCCCCCTGGCTGAGGGCAGAACAAGCTAGTGTCAGATATACTGTTTCCAGCGCTGTGTCCCTTATTCTGTAAGATGCTGTAGTTTTTGTGTATTTAATGCTCAAATCTGCAGTTTTCAGCCATAAAACTCATTCGAAGAGTCATTCAAAGAGTCAGTTTCTTTCAAACCCCGCCCATCTGAGGATAGCCCCGCCCACCTCAACTGATAAACCTATTACTTTGAATAGGCAGAAACATGTAAATAACTACCAGATGGGTGGGGCTAGCCCTTGGTGGGCGGGGCTAACACCTACTCATGAATTGGATTTGAGGAGTAAATGTTCTAAAACTACAGCATCTTACAGAATAAGGGGCACAGCGCTGGAAACAGCATGACTTTTGGATATGGGATGAACCCCCGCTCTAACTAGTACCCAGTTCAAACCCAAGAATAAATGCACAAACACATTCTCCTTTGGTGTCAAAATGGCCACAGCTTTATTCAAACCATATAAGTACAACAAATATGGAAGGAGTCAGGTGGAGTGCTAGACAATTGTGTGATATTCCCAGCTGTCTGACATGCAGTACCCGGCCAGACAGCAATAAAGGGGCGGCACGCTCTGGCTTGCCATTCTAGCAGAGCCAGTACACTTTAGGGGCACCAATGACCCTACCGAAGATCCTCACTCCTGCTTAACCACCGTGCCCGCCCCTGGATGCCATTACCATTATACCATCCTTAAGGCTGGCCACTTCCAAAGCTCAGCCTCTTCACACCATGAGATTTAACATCCTCTATTAGTTAAAAATAGTCCACCATAACTTGACCTGCAACTTCCACCTGACTCCTGACTCGCAACATAAAAGCTGTGACAGGTTATAATACCACGATTAATATATATATATGTTTATTTTTTTTGTGTTTTTTTGACCAAGTAGCAAATTCCAGACTCACTAGGAGTCATCCTACAGCACTCAGGAGAGGAAAAACCCCCTATGGAGGAAACCTCTAGGGAACCATGGCTGAAGGATCGCCCTTCCCTTGGGCTTAAATGGATAATGCCAACACCAGTACTCATCAGTATCATAATAACTTCTTTTTTTTTTAAACCAGGTATATAATAAAGTCCATATAAAACAATACAATAATACATTTTTCATTGTACAGATCATAGCTAAACATAAACTTCAGAGCATTCATTAAAATAGGGGGGGTGGGAGGGACATCTTTCCTTGCTTCTTGGTGATGAGAAAGATTAAGCAGGAAGTGAAGACCGGTAGTTATATATCTAGCTAAACCTCACCCACCTCACAGTAAAACACTTCCCCATCCACAACTCCTCCCTCTCATATCACAACCACCCCTGCTCATAACTATAAGCTACACAGACAGGAGCCTAATCACAATGCAGGGACCATAAGCTGCCCTCTCAAAACCTATCCCCTTTGCTCAAAGCTACTTACAATAAATATACTATGCAAACACTGAAACCATCAGCTTACATACCTACAGCTATACAGCCAAAAACTCCCAGACTATACGGGAGCTCTAGGTTTCCCCCTCCCAAAGTCATGGTTCCCCTTCGCTTAGGGCTTCGGGGGGTTCTTGACTTTTGGATATGGGATGAACCCCCGCTCTAACTAGTACCCAGTTCAAACCCAAGAATAAATGCACAAACACATTCTCCTTTGGTGTCAAAATGGCCACAGCTTTATTCAAACCATATAAGTACAACAAATATGGAAGGAGTCAGGTGGAGTGCTAGACAATTGTGATATTCCCAGCTGTCTGACATGCAGTACCCGGCCAGATAGCAATAAAGGGGCGGCACGCTCTGGCTTGCCATTCTAGCAGAGCCAGTACACATTAGGGGCACCAATGACCCTACCGAAGATCCTCACTCCTGCTTAACCACCGTGCCCGCCCCTGGATGCCATTACCATTATACCATCCTTAAGGCTGGCCACTTCCAAAGCTCAGCCTCTTCACACCATGAGATTTAACATCCTCTATTAGTTAAAAATAGTCCACCATAACTTGACCTGCAACTTCCACCTGACTCCTGACCCGCCACAGGAGAGGCCTTTGACACCTTAAAGGGCTCGACCCCCCACCAAAACTGCCCTAATCTTCAAAGTCACAAAATGACCACTAGCAATTTGTATCTGCCCTGGAAAACTAGCTACAACAATCACCTTCCATGGCCTAACCCGACAAATCCATGAACAAATGAAGGGTAAGTAAAGCTGTATAACCCCACTAAACTAATCGGGGCTGCTGATCCAATAGCTCAAGGATCCAATAGCTCAAGTGAGCCAGCTGTAGCTTTAACCCTATTAAGGGGAGCCCTAATAGGACCTAACAACAGAGAATCAAAACTTAGGGTGCATGTATGTGAATCTCGAAACACTACCTCACAATGACTGATCATCAAGTTATCAATTAATATTTCCCCTACTAAATTAAAAAACTCTAAACTACCCTGACTTAGGCAGTATTAGCTACACTTTTCATCATACAATGTCCCCAGAATCTTTCCCAGCAATAGAACAAGGGATATTTCTGACTCCAGAAAGCATACACTCTCACAAGCCCCAGAACCAATATGTGCCCCGCGATATCAAGCAGCAATACTATTCATCTTAAGCCATGACCTACTAACAACAAAACATCAATTGCACAAAGTACCCAAAAGAACTACCCAGTCTTAAGCAATGACTGTAGACTATGTAACTATGTAATATCACCGTTAGAAATAGGCTATTAGATAGTAATGACAGATAGAGCCCTACAATAAACCAACCCAGGTCTGTTCAGTTTATAGAGAGAGTAAAGAGAAAGTTTGCACAACATTGTCCCCAACATTCCTAAGGCATTGTCCAGTCATTCTAGTTAACCTCATAACCTTCAACCCTAGCCAGGCAGATTGGACTCAAGGGCACCCAGATTCCTCTCCAGCCCTTGGCCGTTATCACCAGACCCAAGGACACCATTGAGAGAGACCAACGCGTTGCTATGGGGAGCAATCCCCAAATAACCAGCGTCGTCCCACTTTGGTACACATTTGCTTTCTGTTACTCTCTTGACGTCCATAATCGCTGAATGACATAGCCCCGTCAGGGTGCCATTCTGTGCCTGGAAATAGATTGCCTTGCTAGATGTAGGCCAGCACCATCTTGATGCTACCCGGTCTTCTGAACGGTTACAGAACTGCATAGCCGATACAAGTCTCCATGCGATAGCTGATAGCCGTGTCCTAGTGAAAACCATGAGAGGAGCATGAGCATACACAACAATAATAGACAACCTCTTTTACCTGTCAGCCAAAATGGGTCCTTGAAGCTACACATCACTTTAATTAATTTTTTCCAGTGGCAGACGCCAACATACCAATTTATTGATTTAATCATTTTTTTTTTTTATACAAGTATTGGACATTTGAGGTATATACTGTAAGGGGAGAGTTATATCATGATGAGTTTAGCAAACGGAGGGAGGGTGGAGAGACATAACTGCGATGTTTCTTCCTCCCAATCACGGGACCCTACCCGCGATGATCACCTCTACACGTCAGGAAGCCATATCTAAAATGATCATTGTCATTGGCCAAATTGTAAGCAACCTCAAGGAACCATAATTCACATATGTATTTTGACAGATTTAATTTAAAGCATAGGAACATGTTAAAACAAACCACATAGCAAATATCTATATAAAACTGTGCCATATCTCACTAATAAGTAAACTACCGATCAGTAGTATAAACAGAGCCCCGTGACTCTATCTTTGATGATTGCAACTAGAATAATGGCAAAATTAAATAAGAGCCATGTAATTCATCCTGTTCTACGTCACCCTAAAAGGGGAAGGAGGTCCTTGAAGATAAAAATCTGGCGACATATCAGTACTCTGGACCAATTACCCCCAGCTGGCTCCGAGGCACCGTAAACCCCAATTATGGCACTAAGCGACCTGGCGACCAAACCCCTAAGGGTCGCAAAAACACCATTACCCCCGGCCATACTCCACTGGCTCGGAGGCCCCAAAAGCCAGTCTTGCTGGCTCCACCATTTTTGCTCTCCAGGGATACCAGCCTGGAAGAGCCCACCTCGCCAGATCGCGTCAAACAAACCACAATCGTGGTGCTAAGAGACCTGGCGACCAAATCCCCGAAGGGAAAAAACACCATTACCCCCAGCCGCACTCCACTGGCTTCAGGGCCCAAAAAGCCAGCCTTGCTGACTCAACCATTTTTGCTCCCAGGGATACCAGCCTGAAAGAGCCCACCTTCGCCAGATCTCTTCAAAACAGTCAACCCTTGAGGGAATCATACCCGGGCGACTACCTCACCAATATATATATAATTTATTTATTTATTTTTTTTCCCCTTTTTTTTGGGAACTGGAAACCGTTTCCAGCTCTTGGATCCTTACCCTATTCGCCAGAAACTCCAAGGACCCCCAAAGAACCTTAGTACAACAGGATTAGTATGCCAAACTGAAGGGGAAGGAGGTCTTTGAAGCTAAAAAGATCTGGCGGTTTATATCAATGCTCTGAACACCTTATCCCCAGCCGATTTCACCAATGGCTCAGAGGCACCAGAAACCACCATCGTGGCAATGTTAACCAGCCGCTCGCCGGGACACCACCCTGCACAAGCCTCCCCATAAGCGCCAGACCACACCAAAACTAGGGAGGGGACCATCACCATGATGAAATCCCAAAACACCAAACTTAACGACCAACTCCAAAGACCCCCTACTCGCCTAATTACAGCAGGGTTAGTATGCAAACTGAAGGGGAAGGAGGTCCTTGAAGCTACAGAGATCTGGCGCCTTATATCAATACTCTGACCACCTTACCTCTAGCCACTTTCACAGGCTCAGAGGTACCATAAGCCACAATTGCCAGTATGCAGGAGCCGTGCTGCCCTTTCCGCTGTCCTGGTGCTCGTCTGCTGTAACTTCTGGGGTCTCTCTTGATGCTGCAGGGCCAGCCCAACGCCGCCCGTGGAGGGCATCCGGCCCACATTGGGACCTTGCCGTACCAAGCCCCATGGACTCCACCGATGCTCTCTCTGCATGTATGGCGCTGCTCCTGACTGGCAAATTTAACCATTGGCTCGCCGGGACCTTACCCTGCATGAGCCTAACCATAGACGCCAGACCATGGGGACCATCATTGTGATGAATCCCCAAAATATTATCCACCAACTTCAAGGACCCCCTATCCACCATCTTCAGCAGGGTTAATATATGCAGCACAAAATAGACTATAGTCAGCATGCCCCACGAAATATGTATCCATAGTGATAAGAGGGATCAGGTAAAGACCAGACTCCACGTAGAAAAAGGGAGAGCTGATACCATGTACATATCAGGGTCACAATACAGCCCTGAGGTAAAGGTTATATACCGATCACTAAACCATAATACTAAGAAGGGGAAATAATGCTCTGTACATAGCAGGGTCAGTAACCAGTCCTATTTATGAGTTCATTTGCTGTGATATCCCCAACCACAATACTAAGCAGGAGAATAGTGCCCTGTACATAGCAGGGTTAGCATACATTCCTGTGATAGCCTGGGCTCAGTATACATTCCTGTGACAGCCTGGGCTCAGTATACAGCACTGTGAGGGTGATCAATTACAGATCTCCAGCCTCTGTATACAGAGGAAGAACTAAGACCCTGCACCCAGCAATAGTTACATCCAGCACAGGGTCAGCATCCAGCACTGACAGGATTGTACTGTACAGTCACTGCAGCCTCCTCACTGAAACCTAATGTCTGTGAACTCTCTCCTCCCCTCAAGCTGCCCTTCTCTCACCAGCTTTTAACAACACATGTTATCTCCCAGCTCCACCATAGAGAGCTCAGAACATACAGAATGTACAGATACATGTTTACAGACAGCAGGCCACAGCCCAGCCTGCAGTGTGAGGGAGCAGATACATCCCTCATGTGCTACATTAATTCCTATGTCATAATCCAATATACAATATAGCATGTTACACTATACTGCTGAATCTTGTATAAGGTGAGTGAAACCCCCTCCTGTGTGATGTGAGGGGGTCACTGTGCCTTGTACTTCCCTGAGGCTGCAGACACATCTTTCCTTGCTTCTTGGTGAGAAGAGGAAGCAGGAAGTGAAGACCGGAAGTTATATATCTAGCTAAACCCCACCCACCTCACAGTAAAACTCTTCCCCATCCACAACTCCTCCCTCTCATATCACAACCACCCCTGCTCATAACTATAAGCTACACAGACAGGAGCCTAATCACAATGCAGGGACCATAAGCTGCCCTCTCAAAACCTATCCCCTTTGCTCAAAGCTACTTACAATAAATATACTATGCAAACACTGAAACCATCAGCTTACATACCTACAGCTATACAGCCAAAACTCCCAGACTATGCAGGAGCTCTAGGTTTCCCCCTCCCAAAGTCATGGTCCCCCTTCGCTTAGGGCTTCGGGGGGTTCTTGTCTGTCACTAGCTTGTGCTGCCCTCAGCAATGTGACAGGTTCCCTTTAAGCCTTGTGGACAAAGATCGAATTTCTTTTTCTTCATTCCTGCCTTCAGAGTGCCTTGACATTATGGGCCACATGTATGACAACTGTCTAGTTCTAAAACTCACTTTGTTGCCCATAGCAACCAATCAGAGCGCCATTCTAATTTTTCCAGAGCACTATATGAAATAAAAGGGGAGCTCTGATTGGTTGCTATGGGCAACAAAGTGAATTTTAGACCTAGACAGTTTTCATACATGTGGCCCTACGTTTTGTGGCATTTACCAAGCTGTAAAAAATGTCGTTACCTTTATTCTGTGGGTCAATATGAACACAATAATACCATATTTTATACTGCTGTTTTAAGGTTCTGTTACTTCTGTCCCCTAATATTCACCAGAGACAGGAGGTGGATCCTTTAGGTAAGCCACAAGCTTTGGTGTAGAACAGAGGAGCAGAGTCTAAGGAGTTTCCTGGTTTTCAACCTTTAACATCCTTTAAATACCTTTATATATTGCTTTTGGAGTAATGGCTTCTTCCTGGCAGAGTGGCCTTTCACCCCATGTTGATACAGTACTCGTTTCACTGTGGATACTGACACAATCTAACCCGCTTCGCCAGCATCTTTACAAGGTCTTTTGTTTTTGTTCTTGGTTTGATATGCACATGTTGGACCAAAGCACCTTCATCTCTGAGTCACAGAACCCGTCCACAATTCTCTTCCTGATATCTTGGCTGATTTCTTTAGACTTTCCTATGATGTTAGACACAGAAGCAGAGTGTTTCTGGTGTGCCTTAAAAACATCCACAGGTGTGTCTATAACTCCGATGTTACCCATAAACTTATCGGAAGCTTCCATAGACATGACATCATCATGTGGGCTGTCCCAAATTGTTTGAAGGCATAGTAATCCTAGTGTATGTAAACTTTTGACTTTGCAGAAAGTAATAGAAATGCCTTAAATAATTCTCTCTCTCATTATTCTGGCATTTGGCAAATATAAATCATTTTGTTAATCCTAATTGACCTAAAACGGATAACGTTTATTCTGGTTTCATGTCAGGTAGTGAGAAAAACATGCATATATGCATCTCAGCAATGAAGTGATAAGCCATACAAAGTCACCGAACTGGACTGCTGATTACTGATATGTGGCACTTAAAATTGCTTGTTCTTTATAACATCACTTATTAAAGAGTTATGGTTGGTAGATGTAGAGCATGTAAAATGCTGACCATTGGCTGAAATAACAGAAGACATGCCACAACCACACTTGGGAGCAATTGAATCATGTTTTCTTAAGTGATGGATCAACAGTGTGTGATGTGGTAGTCTGATGCATGATTCTGGGTTTGGTAGATATCCAGAATGCTACCTACCACAATGTATAGTACCTATGTAAGTATGGCGGAGAAAGGATAGAGGTCCCTTTTTCCAGTGAAATGTAATGTTTCCAAATTATACAAATACATGTTAGACAATTATATGCTTTCAGCTTTGTATTATCAATTTGGAGAAAGCCCTTTCTTGTTGCAACAGGACTGCACCTCTGTGTACAAAGTAAGTTTTATAAAGGCATGGCTTGACAAGGTTGATGCAGAGGAACTTATATGGCCTACACACAGCTGTGTTCTGCTTTGGGATAAAATGGGACACAAATTGCGGTGCAAACACCATCTAACATTAATGTCTGGCCTCACAAATGCGCTTTTGGCTATATGTACAACAAGCTCCAACAGACATCCTCCAAAATTTTATGGAAAACATCTGCAGTAGAGTATATTATGGCTCAATCTGACCAGACTACATTCTCCCAGTATTTCACAAGCTTGTCTAAATATTGTTCAGCAAATTTTAAACATGCTTGAACATGTTTTTGGTCACAAATGGGGTGCATACAGGCCATGGAGGTCGAGTACATTACTTATTGTTTGCTTTTAAACAATTGTACCTGCTGACTCCAGGTCTTTCTGTAGATCTCCACAAGTGGTCTTTGGCTCTTGAAGAACTCTTCTGATAATTATTTTCACTCCTCTGTCTGAAATCTTGTGGGAGGACCATTTGGTCATGGCTGGTTTAAGGTGAAATGATGTTCTTTCCACCTCTTGAAACTTTTTTTTTTTTAATTATGTTTTGAAAAATAAGGAATAATTAAACATGTTGCTATTTTGGCTAATTCATTTATATAATGACTGTAAAATGATTTGTACATTTGACTGCATTCTATAGTATTCTCCATCCGGTAGAGACACATCAGAATTTGGTCAAGGTCCTCTGTAGAAGAGATTGGAATCTCCCCAAACAATGGCAGCCACATCTTGGTTTAATAAAATTTGCTTTTCTAGCTCTGCTGTGGTGAGAAAGAAGACTTGGTAATCATAGACGTAGTCAGCGTTTCTCCCAGTGCCAGGACAAAACGGGCAGACTGTGCATGGTACAGCTGATGTAACTGGACAGAGCATGAGACTGCCAGTGTTCAAGAAAAAAAACAGCTGCATCCTCTGCTTAGCAGAGTCCATTGTACTCTATACAGCCTATAAATAATAGTCATGTGATTACTAGAGATGGGCGAATCGATTCTAACAAAGTGGAATTCGTTTAGAATTTCTGGAAAACTTCGATTCTGAACGAAGTCGAAGTTTGGGGTGATTCACGGGAACAAAGCGTGTTTTTTCATTGATAAAATGGCTGCGAGCACATGGTGTTACATGGGGCAAAGAAGTCTGGGAGGAAGAAGGGCGTAGCCTACATGACATGTGCAGAGATTAAGCCAATCAGGGACCGGCGGGATTCTGTGACGTCACCGCACTATATAAGTCCGGGCGTGGCGCTGGGAGCTCATACCGCTCTCACTATACTGAATAGGGAAGGTGCTGCCGCGGCTGCTTATGATAGCTGATACTAAAAAACTCACTTTTATACAGCGATTTTTGGGGGGTGTCACAGCTTGTCTCAGAGACTGCTTATCTTACGTTCTAATTCTGATTTTGTGGGGTATTGGAACTGAAGTCCAGTGTGCGTCCAATGCAGCTGCATATACATTTTAATGCTATCTGCGCAGTTCTTCAGCACATTGAATATCCAAGGGTTATCTAAGTCTGTTCCTGTTGTATTCATTTAATGAAACAGCGTTTTTACAATCCAAATACCACTTAATTTTTGGTTGCTCATTTCTTTTGCGCAATTTAGATCCAGGGGTTAATTTAGCGTTGTTCTGCTGTTGTGGTCACAAAAAGAAACGTTCTTTTTCACCGCCAAAGAAGAAATTTTGCCCGTAGCATAATTCATAACCGAAGGTTAATTACAAGTTTTTCTGTTGTTGTGTACTGTAAAATACACGCCATTTTAACACGCTACAAAGCTGGTAATTTTTGGTTGCTCATTTATTTTGCTAAATTTAGATCCAGGGGTTAATTAAGCGTTGTTCTGCTGTTGTCACTAAAAGAAACGTTCTTTTTTACCTCCAAAGAAGAAATTTTGCCCGTAGCATAATTCATAACCGAAGGTTAATTACAAGTTTTTCTGTTGTTGTGTACCGTAAAATACACGCCATTTTAACACGCTACAAAGCTGGTAATTGTTGGCAGCATATTTCTTTTGCGCAATTTACATCCAGGGGTTAATTAAGCGATGTTCTGCTGTTGTGGTCAAAAGAAAGTAAAAGAAACGTTCTTTTTCACCGCCAAAGAAGACATTTTTCCTATAGCATAATTCATATCTGAAGGTTAATTAAGCCTGTTTGTGCTTTTATCTTCAGTAAAATACACAGTGTTTTTAAACGGCACATACAAGTAAATTTTTCCTGCTCATTTGTGGAGCGCAATTTATATCCAAGGGTTACCCAAGCTTCTTAGTGGGTTCATTTGGAGTCAAATACAGGGTGTGTATTTATCATATACAGATATCTTCATCAAACAGTGTCTGTACATTTTAGAACAAACAGTTTGTCAGACAGAGAGGTGGCAGGCTCCTCACCTGCGAGTGGCAGTGGCACAAACATTCCTGGAGCAGGCCCAGGTCGCAGCACAGCAAGAGAACGTCGCAGCAGGGGTCACTTGGTGAGGCCACAATTGCCGCTGTCATCTAGCGGCCGTGTGTTGACCAGCAACCCAAGGGTTCTTGATTGGTTGACTAGGTCATCCACTTCCTCCCAGATGACATCTGACAACCCCAGCCAAAAGTTGGTGGGAACGTCAGACACAACCTTTAGTTGGCATGGCCCGGGAGCGGGTCAGCGGCCCTCACCTGTCCTCAACCCGCCTCTGTCCCATCCGGTTCCCTCAGCCAGAGATCTACTATGTGGTCTGGGCTCAGCGCCACTATACATCGAGGAGGAACAATTTGAGGAGGGCAGACAGCAGTTACTTGGCAGCGAAGAAATGGGGCCAATATCCCCTGCTTCTTGCAGTAGGCGGCAAAGTATAAATGTGGAGAGTGGCATGGGAGGTCATGTTGTGAGGGGATAGCCTCTGCATACCAAGACCGGTGATGAGGACAGCAGTGACGATCGATGATGATGTAGCCGACCACACTTGGGAGCCGGGTGAAGCAAGGGCTTCATCATCGTCAGGAGAAGAGGGCGTCAGCTTGCACGTCAGGCAGCGCCGCAGCCAGCAAGTGGGTTGTGTGGCCGTGAGTCAGCAGGGTAGCAGCAGGGTGAGGTCGGAAGCCAAGCGGCCACGGGGTAGAAAACCCGCATCGCAGGTCCAAGAAAGTAGCGGCACAGGGGCTCAGCGAGGCAGCGGTGGCAGTAGTCACTCAGTGCGGAGTGTTGGCGGTAAAATCAGATACTCTGCGGTGTGGCAGTTCTTTGCTAAGACACCGGAGGAGCCAAATATGGGTATATGTAGAATCTGTGGGCAGAAAGTGAAGCGTGGCCAGAGAGCTAACGTTGGCACCACGGCCCTGCCTCAACACATGTAGCGTCACCATCCGGTGGCCTGGGAGAAACGTGGCTCAGATGTGGTGGTCCATCCTGCCGCCGCCGCACCAGCAGCAGCAGCAGCGCCCAGTGGCTCGCATGCCAGTGCAGCCAGTCCCGGCGCCACCACCTCTGCAGAAGGGCGCTGTTTCTCTTTGCCATCATCTCCCGGTCCAGATGCTCCTGCTCCTCGCTGCTCATGGCGCCAGCAGTCGTTCAGCGAGGCGATTGCAAAGAGATAACAGTATGCGCCCAACCATCCTAAGGTGCAGAAGCTGACCGTGTTCCTGTCCAAGTTGTTGGTACTGCAGTCCCTCCCTTTCCAAATGGTGGACTCTGCACCGTTCAGAGAACTAATGGTTTGTGCCAAGCCAAGGTGGAGAGTTCCAAGCCGTAATTTCTTTTCCAAAAAGGCAGTACCAGCACTTCATAAATATGTAGAACAGAAGGTGGGCCAGTCCTTGAGCTTATCGGTTTGTTCCAAGGTGCACGGCAGCGCGGACGTCTGAAGCTGTAACTACGGTCAGTGCCAGTACATGTCCTCTACGGCTCACTGGGTGAATGTGCTTCCTGCCCAGGCACACCAACAACTTGGACAGGAGACACTGCTTTCTCCTCCACATTGTCAAACTGCAGCTCCTGCGCCAATGTCCACCTCCTCCTCCACCACCATCTCAGCCTCCACAAGTACTGCTCCATCACACCACATGTGTAGGGCACAGCGGTGTCACGCAGTTCTACACCTGGCTTGCCTCGGCGAACGAAGTCACACAGGGGAGGAACTGCTCCGCATCATCCAGCAAGAAATCGATGTGTGGCTTCCTCCGCGCCAACTGAAAATCGAAACCATGGTGATGGACAATGGGAGTAACATGGTGTCCGCGCTGCACCGAGGAGGGATGGTCCATGCGCCCTGCATGGCGCATGTGTTCAATCTGGTTGTGAAAAAGTTCCTGAAGTCTTCCACCGATCTTCAGAAGCTTCTGAAAATGGCCAGGAAACTGTGAATGCACTTTATCCATTCCTACAAAACCAGGAACACCCACCTCGAGTTGCAGCGGCAGAATGGCCTCCCCCAACACACTCTGATATGCGATGTTTCCACCCGTTGGAATTCCAGCCTGCACATGTTGGACCGACTGTATGAACAGAGGAAGGCCATTAACGATTTTTTGATGATAATGGTGGACAGGAATACTCCCCTGTGTAACTTTGATGTCAGCCAGTGGCAGCTCATGCGTGACACCTGCCGTTTGCTGAGGCCATTCGAGGAGGCGACGTTCTTTGTCAGTCGCCAGGACCACGGGATGAATAACGTCATTCCACTGCTTCATGTCCTGGAACAGATGCTAAAAAATCTGTCTGGGCAGGGGACTAGAGACGTGGCGACTACATCTTGCGGCCACATGAGTCCGGTGGGGACTGAACTGGAGGAGGAGGAGGAGGACTGGGCAGCCAAACAGGATGTGTGGCCGCAACTTTCCAAGTTTGCAGTGGAGAAGCTGTCCTGCCCGGCCAATAGTGTGGCATTAGAGCGGGTGTTCAGTGGGACGGGAGCCATCGTTACCCCAAGGAGACCCCGGGAAATGTGGAATGACTGACCTTTGTCAAGATGAATCAGGAGTGGATCGGCCAGGATTTCCACACACCAATGCCTTAGGCGTCAGACTATATCAGCCATGATGCCTCACCCAAACTGTGAGAAATGAGTCTGGGTTCAAATTACCTGCCTCAGCCACTATTCTGATGCCGCCACCCGCCTGATGCCATACATCTGCTGCCAGTTTCTCCATCTGCCTACCACCGTCTTTACCAGGGACTGGTATTGCCACCCACCTCCAATTCACATCAACATTTGGAAGCAAGGAAGTTGAGTTTCTAGATGTAGTTGTTATGTTGAAAAAGGATAGAATTGAAAGAAAAGGTTATCGTAAACCAACTGCCACCAATGCACTTTTACATAATAGGAGCTTCCATCCATCACATATTATGAGAAGCTTACCATATGGCCAATTTGTTAGGTTTAAAAGGAATAATAGTAATTATGATGATTTTATGGAACAATTCATCGAGTTAATGGATTGCTTGCGTGAGAAGGGATATAAAGAAAATAATATTTCATATGCATTTTAGAAGGCAGCTAAAAAAAGATAGAAAGGAACTTTTGAGAAATAAAAATGCCAATAGACATAAGCAGATTGAGCGCAGTATTTTCACTTTTGGATTTAACTCCTTAGCAGACAGGATAAAAAACACTATAAGAAGACATTGGCATATACTACAAAGTGACCCCAATTGAAAGAAAAAACTGAGCAGTTGCCACTAATCTCTTTTAAAAGATGTAAAAACTTGAGAGATGTATTAGTAAAAAGTCGGTTAAGTTACTCAAAGAAAAATTGGCTGGAAAAAATCTATACCACAAGGGAATTATAAATGTGGTAGCTGCTCTCTTTGTAAATACATGGATACTAGATCTGAATTACAGTTGGGTGAGATTATTTGTATAGTAAATAAATTTATCACATGTAGGTCAGACTTTGTGGTTTATGCCATGTGGTGTAAATGTGGATTCTATTACATAGGAAAAACTATAAGACCGTTATTCAAAAGAATTAGGGAACACATCTATTCATTAAAAACAGGTAAAGGGGCACCTAGGTTTATCCAACACATGAGAGAGGCACATGATAATAATATTTCGGACTTGCGTTTTGCAGGTTTACAAAGAGTGTTCTCACCAGCAAATGGGGTTAATAGACATACCCGTCTTTTGCAATGTGAAGCCCAATGGATCTTGAAGACAGAGGCATTGGGAAGAATAGGCTTAAATGATCGTAACAATCTATCTTCATTTTTGTAGTAAAAGGTTTTTAACATTGTAGTATTTAGATATGTTTTTGTTACATGTTTGAATGGAGGTCAAGTGCTCCGCAACAACGGGAAGTTAAAGGGCGTGGATACGCCATTCCAGTAGTGGCTGAAAAGAAGCGCGATCAAGCGCGAAACAGCTGTAGCCTGTGTTTGAATGCATCCATGCTTGCCCCTCCACGGGATGTTGTGCTGAATAAAGAAAGAATTTTAAACGTCGTATGGTGAGTGCCGTGCATCTTTTTTCTATTATCCATGTGTATCTAAGGGACTGTATCTTTACATGCACAGAGCACCACGGAACACGTAACTGCAGTGTTACAGGGGAATAGCTGTATCGAGTCTCAAGGCTGAGTAGGCAGTGCCGAGGCATTAACTCTTTCTTACGCGATTGCTATACCAGCCATGACGCCTTACCCAAACTGTGAGAAATGAGTCTGGGTTCAAACTACCTGCCTCAGCCACTATTCTGATGCTGCCACCCGCCTGATGCCACACATCTGCTGCCAGTTTGTCCATCTACCTACCACCATCTTTACCAGGGACTGGTATTGCCACCCACCTCCACACTGTGTCATTGTGCCACTCTGTGGCCTACTACTGTTTTGCCACCTCCAGAATGTCATTGTGCCACTGTGTGACCTCATGCTGCTGCTGTGGCTGCTGCCGTGCCCTCCACACTGTGTCATTGTGCCACTCTCTGACCTTATGCTGCTGCTGCCGTCACCTCCACTCTCTGTCATTGTGCTACTCTGTAGCCTACTACTGTTTTGCCACCTCCAGAATGTCATTGTTCATTGTCTGACCTCATGCTGCTGTGGCTGCCGCCGTCACGTACACACCCTCTCAGTGTGGTTTACACCTGAGTCCTCAGCTTGTTTTTTTTCCAGCTGGCGCTGCCATGACATTATCAGGCTACATTCCTGCTTCAGTTTTTTGTTCAGTTTTGCCCTCTTAAGTGCCCAGGGAATTTTATAGTGAAGCGATTCTAAGAGCGGCGGCAGTCATCTGCGTCTCATACTATAACACAGCATTGTATGAAGACCAAACCAAGCTCCCTCTGCATATGTAAGCATGGCACAATGTTCTACAGCATCCTGCAGGCTCTGTGCAGTCTGGAAATAGCTGTTTTTTAACGCGATTCGTCCCGAAGCAATTCAGACGGAAACGAATTTTGTCGGAAAATTCGGCAAAGTCACCGAATAGAATTTTTGAGAAATTCGCCCATCTCGAGTGATTACCATATACTAGCACTATATAGCGCCAAAAAATTCAGCCACACCATAAACAGAAATTACCACCACACAGTGACTAAATAATACCACCAAATTTCTTTTCTTTCTTTTTGTGTGGTCTTTTTTTTTTATTGAAAAAAAAAACACCACACAAAGACCAAAAATAGTGTCCTCTGACTTCTCCAACACATAAATCCTGCCCATTTCCTGTCCCTGATAGTGTCATACACAGGAAAAATGCCTCTTTAGTGCCCCCAGGCAGTCATAAATTCCCCACAATGCCTTGCCAATTTATTGTAATTATGTAGCATCACCAGATCAATAAGCTCTGGGATTAGAATGCTCCTTCTTCTGCCCAAAGGACACTCTAGGGCAGGGAACCAGTGGTAATGCCTCTCCGGCTCCAACAGAGGGTTGCATACCAGTCAGAGCCTGTAGTAGAGGTTAGACTTGCCTTCCTTACATATGCAGGGCAGGGAGCCAAGTTCCCAGTTGAAAAGAAGGAAGCAATTTTAACAGTCTCACCACTTCCTTTTCATACAACCCTTATGCTAAGCATATACTACATATATTGTTATTACAGAAACAAGTGAATAAAATCAAATACTTTATGCATGGAATTTGTATGTTCTTCCCATGTTAATGTGGGTTTCCTCTGGGTTCTCTGGGTTCCCCCACACTCCAAAATATACAGATAGGTTAATCTGTGCCCAAATGGGGACAGGGACCAATGTGAATAATGTCAACCTCTGAACAGCGCTGTGGAATATAACAGCGCTATACAAATGAATTAAACAAATAAATAGCAGTAAACTATGGCTACATTTCGTCATCTGTATACATAGCTATATACACTGGGCTACAAATAGGTAACTATGTAACTTCATGTATGGAATGGACAGTTCTTCTAAATCTGCTTATAGACATTTATATACTTTACATTTATAAAGGTGCGTTTACATGGCAAAGGACATCCCGACCGGTATTTGGTCTTTTTTTGGCACATAGGGAGATGGCTTTTTTCACAGTTTGTGGTTTCAAACCCTCCCCCTTCGCACCCTCATGTTCATGTTCCACCCAAAAAACATGTTTTTCGGACCGTCTGCGGTGTAAATAAACATCTGGCGGAAAATTCATGCTGTGGGGATTGCTGCATGGATTTTCTATTAAAGGGGTTTTCTCACTACATGGATTGCTTTTTATGTTAAAGATCTTGCAAAAACAAGTCACTTTGCAATATGTGTCCATTAACAGTGTCCTACCTATTCCTAGATATCCCCTTTTGTATGGGCTGCATCAGCTTCTCAGGTCGTTATAGCTATAGACCTGTTTACTCTTTCATGATAGGCTGCCAACACTGGCTGCTGTAGCTACAGACCTGGCTTTTGCTGCAGCCTAATAGAAGCCAGTGAACACGCCCCTGAATACAAAATGAAACCAAGAAAACAGGACGAATCAATGTAGTGGGACAACCACTTTAATATCAATGTAAAAGGTCGACAGTCGGTTTACAGATGGCTTTCAAATCCGAAAACCGTCTGTAAAACTAATGGAAAACCTGTGCCATGGGGACAAGCCCTAAGGCCGTGTTCACACGGCTTATTCACGGCGGATTTGTGAGCCGTATTGAGCGCACAAATCCGCCGTGAATACGGGGCGGGGCCGGAGCGCGGCGGGGGCGCCGCTCCCGGCCCCATAGACAATGCATTGTTTACGGCGCGTCCGCGCCGTAAATAATGTGCATGTCACTTTCTCCCCCCGCGGCGGATTTGCCGAGCGGGGAGGAGCGACGGAATCCACTGTTCTCTATGAGAGCAGTGGATTACCGTAATGACTCCGACGGATTGGCGCCGTATTGAAGCGCAAATCCGGCGCGGAATACGGCGCCAATCCGTCGGCAAATAAGCCGTGTGAACGGGCCCTAATAGTCAAGCTCTATGTAGCATACAGGGTAAAGTAGCATTTTGTAATGACTACAGATTGCCTTTAGAAATTACATCAGTAATCACATTATTTATTTGACATGATCACCACTGGAGCATCTACAACCTCCCTTGATGTAAGTGATTTTCTAGTATAAGAATTTGATTGTACCCCTTTATTTTACAGCATGAACATTATTTTATGAAGAGGTTCAAAGGATTATGTATCGGTATTTATGGAGTGAAGCAGCTTTCTGCCTGAAATGAGTGACAGGTCAGTGGGTGTTACCAGCGTCTGTTGTGATCTGTACCTGTCTGTGGATAAATTGGAGTTTTCTGTTCTCAGTGCTATTCACTTGCTGCCTACATTGAATAATGTCTAAAGGAAAAAAAAAACATACCAGCATGAGTGTGATTGATGTTCCTCCAACTCATGTTCATGTCAAAGTTTCCCACACACCACTGAGATATGTGCTGCTTTTTCACAATGTGAGAGTTCTAAAACTGTGAAAGAAATAGTAATGACAAACTCATAAATAATATCCTATGTGTGGGGGCAGCTCAGCAGACCTGCCCCACCAGTTGTTTCACTTCTCTGAAATTATAGATAAAGGAATAAATACATTTTTGTAAATTATTCATTGATTTCAGCATGGGGGAATGTGCCCTTTACTGCTTCCTTGCTTGGAGAATCTTCATACGTATGTGCACAGATGTTGCTAAGATCTGAAAAAAATAGGGGCATGAGCCCTGAGGCATATGTATCGCCCCTCACCCTAAATAAATATATTAAAGACAGCATAGCTAGGAAACATTTTTAAGAACATGATATGCACATGTTAGATATTTCCACATCATCAGTAAAGTATTTCTTAACATTACTTTATAAATAATATCAGCACTGTGAGACCTATAATTTGTATTAATAGATTAGTCCTGTCCCCCTGAAAATTTCCAATTCAAAAACACTATTTTATATATACCATAATACAACCTCATAGGTCCGCCTAACTTCGTTGTGCGGTACCCAAATTAAATCAGATACTGTATATGCAGATATGGGGAAAGTATGAAGAGACATACAAAATGTCTGTGCAATCTTGTTTATTGAAATTTTTGCATGCGTTTTTATAACCTGTGTTTTAGGAAATATCATATGCAAATAGACAATATATCTTTATTGGAAAAACAATATAAACAATATTTAAGCAACACCTCTTCATTATTAATCACACTATAATTGGTTAATTTATTAGTTAGAATACACCCTTAGTTATTCTCTAAGTTCTGATTAGCATTTAAATGTTAGAATTGTTATACTTAGAGATGGGCAAATCGATTTTAACGAAGTGAATTTCGTTTAGAATTTCAGGATAACTTCGGTTCTGCACAAAGCCAAAGTTTATAGTAATTCACAGGAACGAAGCGTCTTTTTTTTTTGTAAAATGGCTGCGAGCACATGGCGTTACATGGGGCAGAGAACTCTGGGAGGAAGAAAGGAGGACCCTCAATGACATGTGCAGACATGAAGCCAATCAGAGACCGGCGGGCTTCTGTGACATCACAGCCCTATAAATACGGACTCCACACTGCTCCCTGTGTGTCCTGTCATAAGCATCTATCTGCTGCTGCTGCACTATTTTGCACTCATTATAAAACAAACTCGTTTTATCAGTGACTGGGGGGAAAGACCATCACAAATGTGTGTCATTTGCACAGATATTACTCAAGCAGCGTTATTATTTTCTTGTAGTTTGTGGGTAGTGTTGAGTGATTGCGTTAGCTATCGAGATCGAGCGATAGTCGATAGTCGGCCGCTATCGATAAGGTTTTTCGATAGTGAGCATCGATTATGAGCGATTACCATTAAAGTCTATGGGAGAGTAACAACACCTTCATTATTACACCCAAACAAGGCTGGAGAAGCTGAAATTAACATCCACAACAGTCAAATGGATACGTGCTACATCTTAGGCAACACACTTAGGTTATAAAAGTCACAGAAAAAAAGTCACAGACCATTCACTATCCCTGTCTTGTACCACAGCCTGACCCTTAAACCTGCATCACCCACAAATTAAAAAGTGCCAGAAGGCAGTATGATTTGAACCATCATGTTACTTGAACTGGACATTGAATATCCCTGTCCTGGAATGCAGCATGAGCCCCAAACCTGCATGACTCCCAGATTTAAAAAGTGCCGCAAAAAGGAGTCTTTCAACCACCATTTTAGTTTCACTGGACATTGACTATACCTGTCCTGGAACCGCAGTATGACCATTAAACCTGTCTGACCCCCAAATTAAAAGTGCCGGAAAAGGATTTATGTCGATCGTTATGTTTTCGTATAAAGGTATTTTTTGCACCTTTCAATTCACCTGTGTGACTAAGAATTGCTGTTTTAAGATTATGTGAAGCTGCGTCAATAACAAGCTGGGTCGCAAAGTCAAAAAACACGTACTTTATGTTTCGTATAATACACGGTATTTTTTGCACCTTTGAATTCACCTGTGGTGACTATAGAATTGCTGTTTTAAGATTTACGTAGATGCTGCGTCAATGAACAATGCTGGGTGTGCAAAAGTCAAAAAACACGTAACTGTTATGTTTTCGTATGATACACGTTATTTTTTGCACCTTTCAATTCACCTGTGGTGAATATAGAATTGCTGTTTTAAGATTTACGTGGATGCTGCGTCAATGAACAAACCTGGGTGTGCAAAACTCAAAAACACGTAACTGTTATGTTTTGGTATAATAAACGGTATTTTTTGCACCTTTCAATTCACCTGTGGTGAATATAGAATTGCTGTTTTAAGATTTACGTGGATGCTGCGTCAATGAACAATGCTGGGTGCGCAAAAGTCAAAAAAACACGTAACTGTTATGTTTTCGTATGATACATGGTATTTTTGGCAACAAACAACCTGTGCTGACTACAAGATTGCTGGATTGTAATTTAACTGCAAGGTGGATATATCAACAGTCACAGGTGTAATGGGTAAAATTAAAATGAACACCTATCTGAAATGTATACTGATAATAAAAGTGGAGTTTTGCACCTAACAAAGAGACCTGCAGTTACTAGAAATGATGTGTATCCAATATAAGTTCAGGCTGCCCAATATCCAGGAAATATTTCAATAGCAAACTGTTAATAATAAAGATATTCCACTACAATGTCTACACTAAGTCTTGGTGAACTTTATCCAGTGTTCTTGATAGATAGAGCTTGTCTGTGTTCACCCGCGGGGCCACCCCCTGGTTCCCCAGCTGTTTATTTACAGCGGTAGATGCTGCTTTAAAATTCTCTAGCTAACTACATAAAATCTTCAAATCTCTAATCTAACTAAATTGGAAGGATCACAGCTAATAGTAGAGGTTTCTCTGTGCAGAAATAGACTAATTTCGCTGAGCTGTTTGGCCACAGGCAGAGCGCAGGTCCTATCCCTATGAGACGCTGAGAGACACTGAGGCTGAAACAGGAAACGCTGTTCTATGTAAAACGAGGTCATGTGATTTTTCCAGCCAATCGCAACCATACACATCCCAGTCATGACGTCGCACACACATCTCACCCTGCTCTATTCTTTAATCTGATTTGCTGGCCGCCAAAATTACAGGAAGCGCCGAAAAAGGCGCGATCTTAATAGATGATGCACAGATTTTAACCTTAATTATCGCATGATCTGGAAATTTCGATCACAATATAAACCTTGCCGATTTCAGACTTATGTCGAGTAAAAAATCGCTCAAAACACTATTTGATGGGGTATTGTAAATCAGTGTCTATTTGTCCATTTGCCTAATTCATCTGGTTGTTTGTACGTATTTCATACCAGTTTTACTCTATTGGGTAATTTGGACAAAACAGGTTTTAATTTTGGTCCATATCGCCTAAATCTGGTTGTTCTGTAGGGTATTTAATACCAAAGGCTTAGTTAACCTCTTCATTGTGGGATAATTTGGACTAAAATACAGGGTGTTTCTATTTTTGGTCCCATATATACGCCTAAATTACATCTGGTTGTTCTGTACGGTATTTCATATCCAAGGCTTAATTTAACTTCTTGATTGTGGGGTAATTTGGACTAAAATACAGGGTGTCAGTATTTTTTGGTCCTATATACTCCTAAATTACATCTGGTTGTTCTGTACGGTATTTCATATCCAAGGCTTAATTTAACCTCTTCATTGTTGGGTAATTTGGACTAAAATACAGGGTGTCTCAATTTTTTTGTTCCATATACGCCTTAATTACATCTCTTTTTTCTGCATTGTATTTAATACCCTAGGCTTAATTTAACCTCTTGATTGTGGGGTAATTTGGACTAAAATACAGGGTGTCTCTATTTTTTGGTCCCATATATGCCTAAATTACATCTGTTTGTTCTGTATGGTATTTCATACCCAAGACTTAATTTAACTTCTGGATTGTGGGGTAATTTGGAGTAAAATACAGGGTGTGTGTACTTTTACCCCATATACGCCTGAATTTAATCTCATTCATTCTGTAGGGTATTTTATACCAAGGGTTAATTTTGTGTTGTGTTGTGGGGGAATTTGAGTCAAATACAGGGTGAGTGTATTTCTGCTACATACACGCCTGAAATCCATCAACTTCAGACGGGTGGGGGTATTTTAATCTGTGGCCAAGAGTAAATTTATTCACTTGTTGTGGAGAATTCTGTGTCAAATCCAGTGCTTGTGTATTTCAGCCCTACATATATCTCAAATCCAGTCACTCCAGTCTCTTGGGATATTGCTATCTGTGGTAAATAGTGAGTTTTTTTCAATTATTGGGGTGATTCTGTAGAGCCTCCCCCCAAAAAAAGAGTGAAGAGGGTGTCATTAGTAATTTTGCATTGACGTCTATAATCATTTTGCCATTCCTTTGATCCTTCAGTGTCCGCTTTCAATTGGTTAATAATCCATAATTGCTAAAGCCAAAAAGAAACAGGAGTAGATCACAAAAATAAGTAAATGGAATATTTCCATGTGTTCTGTGTTTTGTATCCACTCCTACTCTTGGCTTCCTACTCATCTGACAATCCTGATGCAAACAAAGGACCATGTCATACTAGCCTTACGGCTTCTCCGAAAACACAATCGGTTGTGTTTGCCATTTTCACTCCTTGTGACAGACTAAAGAAGTGGAAAACCAAACATAGTGGCAACGTCATAAATTGGTGGAGGGTGGAAACAGCATTAGAAAACCACAGGGTGGTCGACTGAGAGAGTGGTCAGTTGGTAGCAGCATGAGTAGGCCACAGAGTGGCAAATGACAGATTGTGAAGGTGGCAGCAGCATGATTGGGCCACAGACTGGCACAAGTACACAGTGTGGAGGTGGCGGCAGCAACAGCAGCAGCATCAGGCCGGAGAGTTGCACTATGTCATAATTTTGCTGTGGCGGCAGCTAGGTGAAAAAATGAGGAGGTGGCAGTAACAGCAACATTAAGTCAGAGAGTGACATGGTAACATAACCTGGAGATGACCGCAGCAGCACGAGGAGACTTGGGTGGGGAGGTGGCAGCAGCATCAGAAGGCTACACAATAGCCCAGTGAAGAGTGGAGAGGTGGGTGGCAATACCAGACACTGGTAAAGATGGTGGGTGGTAGAAGGAGCAGCTGGCAGCAGATGTGTGGAATTAGGTGGGTAGCTGAGGCAGGTAGCCAAAAGAATCCAGGGTTCAGGGTCTGCTCCAGGTGCACTGCTGGTGGGTACCTAAATCACTAGGAGGTGAAGAAAGCTGCTCATCAACAGCTACAGACTCAGGTTGCTGCTGATGGAGCTGGTACTGCTCCTAACCCCCGATCCCCACACAGCAGCCGTGGCAGTGGTGCGTGAGCACTGATTAACCACCCGATCAGACCTGCTAGAGCATAGACGATGGCGCAGATAGGCAGCGGCCAACTGACTACATAGGATGTTTCTATAGTACTTGAGTTTGTCCTTCGTCTTGGCAGGTGAAAAATGCCCCCATTTGGGACCAGTAATGAGGTTCCAAGAGGGTGGAGAGCCAGAAGTCATCCCTCTGCCAGATGGTGACAATTCAGCTGTCACTAGCCAGGCAAATCAGCATGCAGCGGGCCATCTGCATAAGTGACTCTGAGGGACTCCCTGACTCCATCTCCACTGTATACTGCCAAGTTGTATCTGGGTCATCTTCCTCATCTTCCTAATCCTCCGGCTGCTCCTGCTGCTCTCCTGTCACCTGAATAAAAAAAACACTCATTTCAGTAGACACTGCTTGTGCTCCAATGTCTTCCTCCTCCTCCTCCAGTTCAGCCCCCACTGGACTCATGTGGCCGTGAGATGTAGTCGCCATGTCTCCAGTCTCCTGACCAGGCAGATTTTGCAGCATCTGTTCCAAGACATGAAGCAGTGGAATGACGTTATTCATCCCATAGTCCTGGCGAATGACGCATAACGTGGCCTCCTCAAAGGGTCTGTGCAAACAGCAGGTTCCCCCGCATGAGCTGCCACTGGCTGACATAAAAATTACACAGTGGATCCCTGTCCCCTTGGATCATCAAAAAAACATTAATGGCCTTTCTGTGTTCATAGATTTCTCCCTGTTTTGCCCTGTTCATTGGTTTTTCCTTGCTTTGCCCTGTTCATCGATTTCTCCCTGTTTTGCCCTGTTCATCAGTTTCTCCCTGTTTTGCCCTGTTCATCAATTTCTCCCTGTTTTGCCCTGTTCATAGATTCTCTGTTCTGTTCAGCTCAATGAGGGTGTGCTTGGTGGTGTAGGAATGTCTAAAGTGCTTGCAAAGTTTCCTGGCCAGTTCTCTGAACGGTGCATAGTCCACCACTTGAAAAGGGAGGGACAGCAGTACCACCAACTTGGACAGGAGCATGGTCAGCTTCTGCACTTAGGGATGGCTACACGCATACTGCTGTCTCTTGGCAATCGTCTCGAAGAACAACTGATGGCACCATGAGTGTCGAGGAGCAGGAGCATCTGGACCGGTAGATGATGTGAAAGACAGGCAGTTGTCTTTGGCAGAGGTGGTGGAGCCTTGACTGCCTGAAATGGGATGCGTGCCACTGGGTGCTGCTGTTGCTGCGACAGGATGGACCACAACATCTGAGACACTTTTCTCCCAGGCCACTGTATGGTGACGCTGCATGTTGATGCAGGGCTGTGGTGCCAACGTTAGGTCCCTGGTCACGCTTTACTTTCTGCCCACAGATTCTACCTAAAGCCATGTTCGCCTCCTCTGGTGTCTTGTCAAAAAACTGCCAAACCGCCGAGTAGGGGATTTTACCACCAATGCTCCGCACTGACTGACTGTTACCGCCGCTGACTAGGTCAGCCCCTGCGCTGCTACTTTCTGGGACCTGCAAAGTAGGTGGTCTAAATCGTAACCGTTTGCCTCCCGACCTCGTACTGCTGCCACCCTGCTGACTCCTGGCCACACTCGCGCAAGCTGCCGCTCTCTTCTCCCGATGATGATGATGAAGCCCTTGCTTCCAGGGCTGGGACGACGGGTAGTCGAAGGTAGGCGACTGCTTAGGGTGCCATTTCATACCAGGAAGAAAAGGGGGCACAAGGAGGCATGGAGTGAGGGGGGGGTGCTTTATGCCTTGTTTAACTAAGGCAGCAGAATACCTTGTCCCAGCCTTGCTTGCTTCACCCGGCTCCCATGTGTGATTGGCTACATCGATGAGTGTTTGCCTGTCACTGCCGTCCTCAACGGTGTCGCTGTACAGAGCCCGACTGCTCGCAACATAACCCCCCATGCCACTCTCCTCATCACTGACTTGCCTGTTTCTGCAAGAAGCAGCGGAAGTCTTCCCCACCTCTTTGCTGCCCACTGTCCTCAAATAGTTCGTCCTCACTGTATAGTGGCGCGGAGGCCACAGCACATAGTAGTTCTCTGGCTGTGGGAAGCAAACGGGACAGAAGTGGGTTGAGGACGGGTGAGGGCCCCTGACCTGCTCCCGGGCCATGCCAACTAAAGGTTGTGTCTTACGGATGCACCGACTCTTTGCCGGGGTTATGAGGTATCATCTGGGAGAAAGTGGATGACCGAGTGTGTGGTCAACACACGGCCGCTACATGACACCGGAAGCTGTAGCCTCGCAGGGTGACCCCTGCTGTGACGTCCCCTTACTGTGCTGCGACCTGCGCCTGCTCCAGGAACCTACTATTGTGTTCTTTGTTACCCCATGTGATCAGGCATACTCACAACCCTCACAGTTTTAAGTGCGCTCTGAAACTTCATCTTCTTAGACAAGCCTACCAAGAATCCTAATTGTTAACCCCCCAAATTATGTCACACATTCGTCACTTCCTGCACTTTGCCACCCACAGGCACTTATCTGTATATAGATGGTTGCGATGGCAGCTTCGTCCACTTTTTTATTTATACTACCCCATATTTATGTAACATGGTTGGACCAGTGTAAACCAAGCACTTCTCACCCTTTGTTTCACACATACACCCTAATAGATTGTAAGCTCTTGCGAGCAGGACCATCACACCTCGTGTCTGATTTGTACGTAGCTTTTTTATAATGTAATGTCTGGTTTGTCTGTGCTTATACCTTCTATATTGTAAAGTGCTACTGAATATGTTAGCGCTATATAAATAAAGATTATTATTATTAGTAGTATTATTATTATTATAGTAGGATCTTAACCTTCAGCTCAGTTCTTTCCAGCTGCCGCTGACATTACCTTGTCAGGCTGCATTCCCACTTCAGTTATTTGGTCGGTTTTGCCTGTAACTGCCCAGAGAAGTGAAGTGTGAAGCGAAACTAGTACCGGCACCTGTTATCTGCGTGTCATACTAAAACACAGCATTGTATGAAGACCAAACCACGCCCTCTATGCATATTTGAGCATGGCACAACGTTCTACAACAGCCTACAGGCTCTCTGTAGCCAGGAAATAACTGTTTTTTAATGCGATTCACCGTGAATAAATTCGGGTCGAAAAGAATTTTGCCGAAAAATACAGCGAACTTGGCAAATCGAAATTCACCCACCTCTAGTTATAATATATCAGTGCTTAGTGTGCATGACAGAGAATGTGGTTTTCTATAACCTTTTGCCTAGATTTCTGCTCAAGCTAGTGCTTTTGGCCTTACTTTTAGCGGTTCCCTACAAAGACAAACCAGCATTTTTTATATGCACACGATGGGGGATGCAAGATAACAGTAAAGACACTGAAGAACAGAAATTAAGTTTGATTTTTTTTTTAAACAAGGAGAAAGATGTAGAATAGAAATATGGAAAATTGCAATTTTTCATGCTTATTTAAAGTTGCAAACGTTGATCACCCACATAGTGACTATAGACTTTATAGAAGAATTTAATATAATATCCATAACACTTACTAAATAATACCACTATGCAAGGACCACATAATGTCTCCATGCTAGGACCACATATATCTACCATAAAGACCAATGCACAGTAACCTATAATATCACCATTTAGGGCCGATATGTTGATCACTTGCCAGTTCCATACTACTCGAAAGGGGTAATGTTACTCATTACGGAGAGCCATCATGTAGGTGTGTGGAGATTTATACTGTACATCATTAGTTGCTCCACTGAAATCTAAATATATTTAAAAACGCTTATGGTATATAAGCTAAAACTCTACAGCAATGGATGTAGTGTTCCTCAAGTCATATCTGACTCACTGAGTCTTGCAATGTGAATGTGAATGGGAAAAATGTCAACCAGATATTCATATGCACACCGCTATTTCATACACTGATGATGTTGTACATCATTAGTGAAGAGTAGAATATTGGTTGGCTATGTGAGAGGCTCTAGGTGTAGCTAAAAAGTTCCTCATTAGGTAGAGGCAATATGTAGGTATGTGGAAACCTATACAACATTAGTTGCTCCATTTAAAAAAGGCTCATGGGAAATGTAATAGGGCCCTGCAGCATCACCTTTTGGATGCAGCGGTCATCAAGTTACACACAACTCACTGACCCTTGCAATGCCATTGGGATTCATCTGCATACAGCTGTTTTGGGGTGCTTGCCTAAATGGTTCCTCTCCATAATGAGGAACATTACGCCTTTCAAGCTACACTTGGAGCCTCTAACTTAACCAACTGGTATTCTATAATATGCTAATGAGGGGCAAAATATGGAAACAATTGTATTCAGATAATTGTCTAGTTGGCATTAATCAAATTCACATTGCAAGGCTCAGTAAGTCTGTATGACTTCAGGAATGCTACATCCAATAGGTGGCACTGAAAAGCTCATTTCCTATGACCTTTCTTGAGTACTACACTGGTAATCTGCCGAATATAACTATGTGACAACATTATATAGGGCAATGTTAAAGAAGTTGTCTCATTACAAGCTTTCAGCCTTCTTCAAAGGCAAAGGAACAAAGGATTTTTGAATTCAGGGGCGTGCTTCTTGTCTGCCTCTTCTCCTCCCTCTTCCTCCCTCCCCTCAGCACACAGACAGCTCTCCTCCATAACTTCTCTACAGCAGGGGGGGGGGGAGCGAGGGGGTTTGCTGCCAGAGTTAACCCTGTGTGTGCCTGCCTAGGTCTGCTGCAGGCTCTTGCTGCTAGATCAGCTGTATTGTCAGCTCCACAGAGACAGCAGAGAGAGGGCTGACAAGCTGTGATTGCTAATAGCGGAGCAGGGGGATGTAAGTGTTCCTATACCCCCTGCTGTAGCATACAAATCTCCAGATCTCCAGTCTGTCAGAACAGACACAGGGCAGCTGTGAAGTGTTACTATACTCAGGATGTGTCACTAATACAGCAGAGCATGAAGCGTTCACATGCCCCCTGATCTGTTCTATTAGAATAGTCACAGCTCCACAGAAACATCATGATTTTAGTAACACACAGGGTCACTGCTGTCACATCTATTGATCAGCCTCACCTCTGCTCTCCTCAATCTGTGTAGAGAACAGGAGGAAGCAGGCACACACAGGGTTAATCCAGGCAGCACAGACACAGAAGCTAGAGCCCTCCCCTTCCCTCCACTACAGAAGCATACTGTGCAGGAGGGGCTCTGTGCTCTGACCTGTATTCAAAAGGTGATGAGTCACCAGACCTGACAGCCAGTGAGATAAAGATCAACAGGTAGGCTGCTATAGAGATTTGAGAAGCTGATGTACTACTACTAACAGGGATAGCTCAAAATCAGTAGGACATTTGTAATGAACATATATTGCAAAGCTGCTTGTTTTTTTAAAGATCTTTTAATTAAAACCCAATAATTGTAGCGAGACAACCCCTTTAATTATAGATGAATGCAGTGATTCATCTGTGTTGTCTTTCCTGATTGTGGTCCTCTACTTTCCCTTTTTTCTCCTTTTTTCTACTTTTCTTAGGGCCATGACTTGTCATCCTCTATCAGTTAAAAGGAGTCCAGCATAAATTGTCCTGCATCTGACTCCTAAACCACAACAGAGGAGTCAGAGGCTGATGATACATAAGTGAGACAGCTTTATCCATCACCATCTTATGGGAAAACAGTAAATTAAAACAAAATTAGGGTAATCATAATCTGTGAAAACATGTATGAGAATTCTGCAACACTTCTAAAAAAATGACTGATCATCACGCATATCAATTTATATTTTGCCAACTAAGGTAAAAACTCTAAACTCAAGCATCTCATGAATCATGTGGTATCCATTACATCATACGCCATGCATTGCCCCCTGCACCTTGTTCTGCTGGAACAAGGAATATCTCTGTCTCTATAAACATTCAGGGTGACATGTATGAACAGGGCTGTGCCAGATAGCTGGTGTCTTTACAGCCTGATATCAGGTGCAGCCCCGTGCATACATTTTCAAATCTCCTGCACGTCACTCAGGGGCGCATTACATAGCGCCTGCCAGGGGCGTTGCTAGGCTAGTTTATTCGGGGCACAAGCCCCGAACAATCCTGCCTGTGCCCCGAGTCTCAGCCCGTCGGGTTGTAGGCAGCTGCTATGTGCCTGCAGCTCCGACGATCTCCTGAGCTGTATGTGAATCCTCTAAACACACAGCTCAGAGCCATTATTCAGTGCAGGGAGGCAGAGGGAGAGCGACTGCACCAGTTGCCAGTCTTTAGCAGGGAGGAGGGGGCGCCTGTCACTCACTGTGGCTCCAGACTGTCAGGACTTCCTGTGCTGCAGCCGCGCTGAGCACAAGAGCCTGGCAGTCAGGAAGCAGTGAGTGAGAGCTCCGCCCCCTGCTGTGCACTGCTCCAGAGTCCCGGACCATGCAACTACTCAGCCTTGGAGACAACAGCAGCAGCATCATCATCATCATCCACAGGTGCCCAGGGAGGTCTCAAGTGAGTGAGTAGCCTCACTGTAGAGACCTGTGCTAGATAGTATAATAAGGGGAACACCACATAATCTTCATAAATATGAATTGTACTTAATGTATATATGCATGTGTTGTGTATTATATGTGTATTTGTGTATGCATATGGGTGTATATATGTTTGTGTGTATGCATGTTTTGTGTGTATATGTGTATATTATGTGTATGTATATGTGTTCATTATGTATGCATGTTGTGTATATTTGTATTTGTTAGTGGGGTGTGTGTATAATGGCAAGGAAAGAAAAGAAAGGGAGGGCGCACAATAGTGTAGTACAGTTAAAATAACTAGCCAATAAAAGAGCAAAGCTCACCTGGTAAGGTTGTGCAATAAATAGAGGCACAACACTCAAGAAGGCTTACAGGGCTTTTAGTGCTGTAGCCCTTAAGACAGCAGCCTGGATCCCAGGAAAAACACAGGTCCGGTACAGGACTAGGTAGGAACTATCTTGAAGTATCCAAAATGGACGTGGATCCGGCGCTCCGAGGCAAAAACAGAGAGAAGCGATCTCTCGCTATAATCTATTAAAAAGACTAGCTTTATTGTTTAAAAGTGCAGCAGACTTATGCTGTCACACAATTAAAACCAAAAGACATAAATAAAAAGGCTCAACGCGTTTCTTGCGGCAAACCCGCACTTCCTCAGGAGCATGCATACACTTCACATGGCTACAGGCTTTATATATAAAACATGGATGCCGGCAGGAAGTTGTCACAACGGCATCGACGAACCAAAGATCTTTTTAGTCCACGGTATCTGATTCTATAGTAAAGAAGACTCTGAATGGATGGAGGATCAGTCAATCACTATTCGTGTCAGGTCACATGTTTTTGAGCTTTAAAGACTGGTGGTAAAAGCTGTCAATCAAATGATGTCATTAGAGATCCGGGTTCTGATGTCAGCATGCACAGGGACTGGTTAGAGATCCGGGTAATGTGTGTGTGTATATATATATATGTGTATGCCTGTGTGTATATATACATATCTATGTGTATGCATGTTTGTGTGTATGTATATATATATATATATATATATATATATATTTGTATTTGTGTATATGTGTATATATATATATATATATATATATATATATATATGTGTGTGTGTGTATGTGCGTGCATGCATATGTGTGTACATGTGTATGTGAATGTGTATGTACTGTATATATGTGTGTTTATGTGTATAAACACACATATCCACAATATTACCCCATTTGCGTCACTAAACATAATCCTGCCTGTTCTGTCCTTTACACATGTAAACTACAGCCTGATGATGAATTGTATCTGAATATAATTTTTTTATACCCGTCATTCGTCAGGGTTGCGTACGTTTTTAGCTGCTGCAGCCAGACAAAGGGTACATTCACATGGCATAATTGCGGGGTGCGTTTTGTGGTGTATTTGCCCTTTAATACGCTCTCTATGAAAGCTATGAATTACCATGTCGTCTTCTCCGGCGTACAATCCGATGGTATTGTACGCTGGAGGAGAGAAGTGACAGTCCCCCCGATAGAAGCCACAGTTCTTGGGGCGTGAAAAATGCCGCGTGAGCCCCGCCCTACTGAGCAAAACTTAAAACAAAGGGCCCGAGCCCCGGATGTTTTGGGACCCTAGCAACGCCCCTGGCGCCTGCGGTGCTTTATACTGCGCCTGATCTCGGGGGCGTGTGGGAGCTGGGGCGCACTAGAACTGCAGCGAAGCTACATATTTATAGCTTTGCTACGGCATTTCTGGGCGCATTACAGTTAGAACAGGTATACAACTTTCAAAGTGGTATACCTGATCCAAACTGTCGCCCGAGCGCTGGAATGCTAATGATTTATGACCCACAGTAGAGCGGGTTCATAAATCAGGCGCATTCTACGCCTTTTTTATGCGCATGAAATTTCAGCTAAGTGTCAGCTAAGATCACTGACAAAGATGTGCCCCATAACACCAAGCAGCAATACATTTTACCCAACAAACTATCAACAGGAAAGACATAAAATGCATAGATTAGTCAATAAAATAAAGACTTTAGCTTCTCCAGACTGTGACCATGAACTATGTAGTGCCTTATTTTGTAAACTGCACCATTCCCCAGATCACAACCACTCTTTGTTTTTATTGAGACGGTTACAATAGTGAACTTTGTCAAAAAATACAAATATGCTTAAAGGCAATAACCATATAAAACATGTAGAAATATGAATTTAAATAACATCATCATTAACATCAAGCTATTAAGTAGTTATACCAATTGGATATACATCTATTCCTTGACCCCACCCTCCTCACAGTGAAATACTGTTGGCGACATGTATGGACTGTTGCACAGACAGGCCAGTTCTAAATAGCTGTAAAGCAGCGTAGAACGTGCCAGTATGTACAGTATGAATCTGTTCTTCTGCAGTTCATACATTTGGCAACGACTTTGGCCTCAAGACCACTTTTAACGTGGTCTGGCTGTTCTGACCATGATGCTTTTGGCGTCCCACATTCATAAATGTGTCTAATCCTACAAATGTGAGTCACACCCCCAGAATGCTCCCACACCTTTGGCTTATTACAAAGTGTGGGACACCAAAGTTTAGAATGTGACTGTTCATACATCAATAGAACAGGGCTACAACAGCTTTTTGCCACAAAGTATGCCAGAAAACTGGCGCAGTGTCATTCATACATGTCACCCTAAGCATCCAAATACTCCTTCCTCTTACAACAGAACCACCCTTGCTTAAATCTATACGATTATACAGATAGCAAGTAAAAGACTATAAAGGAGCTATAGGTTTCCCCTCCCAAAGTCATGTCCCCATTTGCTTATTGTTCTGGGGGATTCTGGATGTGCACATGAAGGGGTTCACTCCCATTTTGGCCTGACCTCATGTCACTCTTTCGCATCAGAATCCTATCTATTTCACTTCCATGCGGTCAACGTCACCTCAAAACTGAACCAATCAGACCACACCGCAGTCCTCAAAGCAGCTAACCTAAGGCCTGGTTCACATCTGCGTTAGGTCTTCTATTGTGAACGGAAGCAACAGACAGCCTTCTGAAAACATAAATGAACTGATGCAAACTGAAGTCAAAACACCCATTATTTAACAGATCCTTTAAATGGATCCGAAAAAAAACCTGATACTTTTATATCCGCTTGCATACGTTAACAACAGATCAATATTTGCAACCCTTTAAAAGGGTAAAGTTTCTCTGCACATGGGCAGAATAAATAATGGATCAATCAAACGAATATAATAATGGATGCACCACAATTCATCACTGATTTCAATGTAAATAAAATTGAAAAGGTCTTTTCTATAAGATTTTGTTTTTTTGGAACTTAAAAAATAGTGCCGCAGACTACATTATTTTTTTCGCCAGTACAATAGGAAAAACGGAGATCTGTCAGAACAGAGCCAAACTAATGCAACCTGAGAGCTTAAAAACTTCATAAAAATGAATGGGCATGTCTTTCTTTCTGCTTTTCTGTCTCCCAAATGGAGCAGTACAAAGGAAAGCAAAATGCTGATGTGAACCAGGCATTAGGCCAGGTTGTTTTTATTAGCTGTGGTGCTGTGGACCATATGATTGTATACTCAGAAATGGTCAAATGCTATGAACATCACACAATGAGTTAATCTCACTTGATCCAAACCAGGACAAGTACAGTTCTGTTGAAACATGCAGATATGCCATGTTATTCTCGGTGGTAGGCGCATTGTTTCGTTGTTTATGAATCCTCTTTCCAGAATCTTGTTGCCCCTTTTCATTTTGGTAAAGGGAATTGCGTGCCATATAACTGTTGTTTATGGGATACTTGGTGTTAACAGTACACCCATAATCCTCATTGTGTTGCACACATATACAGGCATACTATTATAACAGCCTCAAAAGTTCCTTTTCAGTCTTAATAGATAGGCCAATCTTAGGGTCCAGCATCCCTGCAATGTGTGTTAGGCATCCGTGGTAACACTGATGGCAGCATGGAATTAATCAACTCTTTACTCTGTTCAACGTGTACTTCTGTTGTCCAGCAGGGATAATTAATGAACTACTTCCCAAATTGGTGATTTACACTTGGGACATTCTCACCAAGTTTAGCCATAGCCCTACTCCTTGTTAGAGATGGGTGAATTTCAGAAAAATTCGATCTGCTGACTTCGCCGAATTTTACGACAAAATTAGTTTCGGCCCAAATTACTTTGGAACGAATCGCGTTAAAAAACAGCTATTTCCTGGCTGCATAGAGCCTGTAGTGTGCTGTATAACATTGTGCCATGCTTAAATATGCAGAGGGAGCTTGGTTTGGTCTTCATACAATGCTGTGTTTTAGTATGACATGCACATGACTGCCGCCGCTCTTAGAATCGCTTCACTCTAAAATTCCCTGGGCACTTACAGGGGCAAAACTGACCAAAAAACTGAAGTGGGAACTCAGCCTGACAAGATAACGTCAGTGCCAGCTGGAAAGAAATGAGCTGATGGCTAAGATACTACAATAGCGTCAAAGTACACAGTAGTAGGTTACCGGAGCCACCACAGATTACAGTACAGTAAGGGGACGATGGCAATAGCCACGCCAGGGAGTGGAATCTAAGTATGTCCTGGGTTTCACCAGAGCCCGCCACAAAGCGGGAAGGACTTGCTGCGGCTGGAGTCTACCAGGTCGTTACCCCTGACGTGACTTGCTTGTGGTGGCTGCCGAGGTGCAGCGAGGTACAAAATCGAAAGGCAAACTCGGAGTTGGGGACAAGCGTAAGGTCAGGACACCCGGCAAGGATCGTGGTCAAGGGACGGAGGCAAGAGGTAGGGAACACGGATATGACAGACGAGGCTCAAGGAGGCGGCGGAGGTGGTTTTTACTTTCTGTGATTTGGACATACGATTCACATTCTTCATACTGAAGAAGCTCACCCAAAGCCAGTTTTGCAGCATTTGCTTTTGTTTCACCATTCCAGTTTTGTACTAAATTCCATCACTAATGGCACCGAATGCAAAATAAGCACCTAAAACATTTCCTGTAGTTAGGGTCTCCTTCAGTTCAAGTTCCATATGCTGCATTTAAACAAATTGGTGTCATGCAGAAACTGGATTCAAAATACCACGTTTATACTTCATAATAAACAGCGTGGGAACTTTTATAGGTATTAATGATGAAGCTGATGGAGGTAGAATTTCCTTGGCCAAAACTGGTTTCGGAACATTAGCAAACTGACTACGGAGGATTTCTCTATAGTACTTGAGTTTGTCCTCCCTCTCAGCAGCTGGAAAAAGGCTTCCATTTAGGACCGGTAGCGAGGGTCCGAGCGAGTGGAGAGCCAGAAGTCATCCCTCTGCCGGATGGTGGCTATTTGGCGGTCACTAGCCAGGCAAATCAGCATGCTGCGGGCCATGTGCGCAAGTGACTCTGAGGGACTCCCTGCCTCCATCTCCACGATATACTGCCACGGTGCTTGGGGGACAGTGGCACAATGACAGAGTGTGGAGGTCACAGCAGCCACAGCAGCAGCATGAGGTCAGACAGTGGCACAATGACAGAGTGTGGAGGTCACGGCAGCAGCCACAGCAGCAGCATGAGGTCAGACAGTGGCACAATGACAGAGTGTGGAGGTGGCAAAAACAGGAGTAGGCCACAGAGTGGCACAATGACAGAGTGTGGAGGTGGGTGGCAATACCAGTCCCTGGTAAAGATGGTGGTAGGCAGATGGAGAAACTGTCAGCAGATGTGTGGCATCAGGCGGGTGGTGGCATCAGAATAGTGGCTGAGGCAGGTAGTTTGAATCCAGACTCATTTCTCAAAGTTTTGGGAAGGTGTCATGGCTGATGTAATCTGATGTCTAAGGCATTGGTGTGTGGAAATCCTGGCTGATCCACGCCTGATTCATCTTTACAAAGGTCAGTCATTCCACATTTCCAGTGGACAAGCGGGTTCTTCTTGGGGTAACGATGGCTCCCGCCGCACTGAACACCCATCCTGATGCCACACTACTGGCCGGGCAGGATAGCTTCTCCACTGCAAACTCTGCAAGTTGCAGCCACACATCCAGTTTGGCTGCCCAGTAGTCCAGCGGATCTTCTAACTTGGGTGGCAGAGTGCTGTCCAAGTAGGCCACCACCTGTTGGTTCAGGGTCTGCTCCATGTCCTGCTGCTGCTGCTGCTGGCGACTACCCTCCTCACTAGGCGGGTGAAGGAAGCTGCTCATCAGCTACTCCAGACTTAGGTTGCTGCTGATGGAGCTGGTACTGCTCCTACCCCCCACCTTCCCACAGCAACCTTGGCAGTGGTACATGAGCACTGAGGAACCCTCCGGTCAGACCTGTCAGAGGATAGACCATGCTGCACATAGGCAGTGGCCAACTGACTACAGAGGATTTCTCTATAGTGCTTGAGTTTGTCCTCCCTCTCAGCAGCTGGATAAAAGGCTCCCATTTTGGACCGGTAGCGAGGGTCCAAGAGGGTGGAGAGCCAGAAGTCATCCCTCTGCCGGATGGTGACTATTCGGCTGTCACTAACCAGACAAATCAGCATGCTGCGGGCCTAGTGCGCAAGTGACTCTGAGGGACTCCCTGCCACCTCCACTGTATACTGCTATGGTGCTTGGGGGTCATATGCCTCATCTTCCTCATCTCCCTCTACCTCCTCTGGATGCTTCTTCTCCTCCTCTCCTGTCACCTAGGTAGAAAAACCACTCATTTCACCAGACAATGATTGTGCTCCAATGTCCTCCTCCTCCTCCAGTTCAGTCCCCACAGGACTCATGTGGACATGAGTTGTAGTCGCCACATCTCCAGTCCCATGCCCAGACAGATTTTTCAGCATCTGTTCCAGGACATGAAGCAATGGAATGACGTTATTCATGACTGACAAATAACGTCGCCTCCTCAAACGGCCTCAGCAAACGGCAGGTGTCATGCATGAGCTGCCACTGGCTGACATCAAAGTTACACAGGGGAGTACTCCTGTCCGCCTGGATCATCAAAAAATCGTTAATGGCCTTTCTTTGTTCATACAGTCGGTCCAATATGTGCAGGCTGGAATTCCAGTGGGTGGAAACATCGCATATCAGCATGCGTTGGGGAAGGCCGTTCTGCCGCTGAAACTCGAGGAGGGTGTGCCTGGCGTAGGAATGGATGAAGTGCATGCACAGTTTCCTGGCCATTTTCAGAATGTTCTGAAGATTGGTGGAAGATTTCAGGAACCTTTTCACAACCAGATTGAACACATGCGCCATGCAAGGTGCATGGACCATCCCTCCTCGGTGCAGCACGGATACCATGTTACTCCCATTGTCTGACACCATGGTTCCAGTTTGCAGTTGGCGCGGAGAAAGCCACACATCGATTTCTTGCTGCATGATGCGGAGCAGTTCCTCCCCTGTGTGACTTTGTTCGCCCTACACATGTGGTATGATGGAGCAGCACTTATTGAGGCTGAGGTGGTGGTGGAGGAAGAGGCGGACATTGGCGTAGGAGCAGCAGTTTGATAGCATGGAGGAGAAAGTGGCGTCTTCTGTCCAAGTTGTTGGTGTGGCTAGGCAGGAAGCACATTCACCCAGTGGGCCGTAAAGGACATGTACTGGCCCTGACCGTAGTTACAGCTCCAAACGTCCGTGCTGCCGTGCACCTTGGGACAAACCGATAAGCTCAAGGTCTGGCCCATCTTCTGTTCTACATATTTGTAAAGGGCTGGTACTGCCTTTTTGGAAAAGAAATTACGGCTTGGAACTCTCCACCTCGGCTCAGCACAGGCCATTAGTTCTCCACCATTTGGAAAGGGAGGGACTGCAGTACCAACAACTTGGACAGGAGCACGGTCAGCTGCTGCACCTTAGGTTGGTTAGACGCATACTGTTGTCTCTTTGCAATCGCCTCGTTGAACGACTGCTGGCGCCATGAGTAGTGAGGAGCAGGAGCATCTGGACTGGGAGAAGACGGCAAAGAGAAACAGCTCCCTTCTGCAGAGATGGTTGAGCCTTGACTGGCTGCAATGGCATTTGTGCCACTGGGTGCTGCTGCTGTTGCTGCGGCGGAAGGATGGACCACCATATCTGAGCCACGTTTCTATCAGGCCACCGGATGTTGACGCTGCATGTGTTGACGCAGGGCGGTGTTGCCCACGTTAGCTCCCTGGCCACGCTTCACTTTCTGCCCACAGATTCTACATATACCCATATTCGGCTCCTCCGGTGTCTTAGCAATGAACTGCCACACCACCTAGTAGCTGATTTTACCGCCAACGCTCCGGACTGAGTGGCTACTACCGCCGCTGCCTCGCTGTGCCCCTGTGCCGCTACTTTCTTGGACCTGCGAAGCGGGTTTTCTACCCCGTGGCCGTTTTGCTCCCGACCTCGCACTGCTGCTACCCTGCTGACTCACGGCCACACTACCCACTTGCTGGCTGCGCCGCTGCCTGACGCGCAAGCTGACGCCCTCTTCTCCTGACGATGATGAAGCGTTGCTTCACCCGGCTCCCAAGTGCGGTCCGCTACATCATCATTGATTATTGTTGGATCTTCACTGCTGTCCTCCTCAACGGTTTTGGTATGCAGAGGCTGACCCCTCACAACATGACCTCCCATGCCACTCTCCACATCCATACTTTGTCGCCTACTGCAAGAAGCAGGGGATATTGGCCCCATTTCTTCGCTGCCAACTAACTGCTGACTGCCCTCCTCAAATTGTTCATCCTCGCTATATAGTGGCGCTAAGCCCAGACCACATAGTAGATCTCTGGCTGAGGGAACCAGATTGAGGACAGGTGAGGGCCGCTGACCCGCTCCCGGGCCATGCCAACTAAGGGTTGTGTCTGACGTTCCCACCGAATTTTGGCTGGGGTTGTCAGATGTCATCTGGGAGGAAGTGGATGACCTAGTCAACCAATCAAGAACCCCGCCGCTAGATGACACCGGCAGTTCTGGCCTCACTGAGTGACCCCTGCTGCGACGTCTCCTTACTGTGCTGCAACCTGTGCCTGCTCCAGGAATGTTTGTGCCATTGCCACTCGCATGTGAAGAGCCTGCCACCTGTCTTACATACTGTCTGATCAAAAATTTACAGACTGTTTAATGACGATATCTGTATATGATAAATACACAAACTGTATTTGACTCCAAATGAACCCACTAACAGGCTTGGATAACCCTTGGATATAAATTGCGCTACAGAAATCACCAGGAAAAAATTAACTGGTATGTGGCTTGTAAAAACGCTGTGTATTTTACTGAATAAGAAAGCACAACCATGCTTAATTAACCCTCGGATATAAATTATGCTACAGAAATCACCAGGAAAACTTTCCTCGTCTTTGGCGTTTAAAAACACTATTTATTTTACTAACTACAAAAGCAGAAACACTCTTAATTAACCCTCTGATATAAATTGCGCTACAGAAATCACCAGGAAAAATTTCCTCATCTTTGGCGTTTAAAAACACCGTTTAGTTTACTGACTACAAAAGCAGAAACATGCTTAATTGACCCTCGGATATAAATTATGCTACAGAAATCACCAGGAAAAATTTCCTAGTCTTTGGCGTTTAAAAACACAGTTTATTTTACTGATTACAAAAGCAGAAACACGCTTAATTAACCCTCGGATATAAATTATGTGTAAGGGACCCGTCAGGGGCGCACGAACAGACACAGACAGTGTGAGGCCCTGACACTGGTCCCAACCCCTGTCCCTGCCTTTTGGGGTGCCCGACTCCTTAATAGGTCAGCCCCAACCAGAAGACTGAGCACTATACTGAATAGTGTGAAAACACAAGACGCAGACAAAACAATACAAACAGAATATGGGAACGTCAAGCAAGCCAAGTCACTAACTATCGTGAACGCAGTACAAAGTCAGAAGGCAGAAGAATAAACGTGATCCAAGCAAAGTAAGGTAACCAGGGAGGCACAGAATAGAGTAGGTCAGCAACAGACCGAAAAGGACCAGTATAACCAGCAAAGAGAGGAGACAGAAGAGCCCTTAAATACCTTCCAGGAGAACTAAGGACAAAGACAATAGGAGGAAGAAACAGAAGACCAGATAGGAAGGTAGAGCTGTCAATCACCAGGATCAAGGAGCCAGGTTAACCCGTGGAGTGCTGGAAGATTCCTGGCCTAGGCGTCGGCCGGGAATCAATCAAGATAGCAGGGAAGAAAACCCAGTTTACACTAGTGAATACAAATGTAAACACTATGTCAAAAACCACGGCTTACGTCGCAATGGCCGTGGCCGGCGACCAGAACTCAAAGCTGGGGTTCTTTCTGGCATGATCATGACATTATGCTACAGAAATCACCAGGAAAAATGTCCTCGTCTTTGGCGTTTAAAAACACAGTTTATTTTACTGACTACAAAAGCACAACTACGCTTAATTAACCCTCGGATATAAATTATGCTACAGAAATCAGCAGCAAAAAATTAACTGGTATGTGGCTTATAAAAATGCTGTTTCTTTTACTGACTACAAAAGCACAAATATGCTTAATTAACCCTCGGATATAAATTGCGCTACAGAAATCAGCAGCAATAAATTAACTGGTATGTGGCTTGTAAAAACGCCATTCCTTTTACTGACTACAAAAGCACAAACACGCTTAAATAACCCTTTTTATATGAATTGCGCAAAACAAATGAGCAGCAAAAAAATAACTGGTATGTGGATTGTAAAAACGCTGTTTCTTTTACTGAATACAAAAGCAAAAACAGGCTTAGACTTCCCTTGGATATTCAATGTGCTCCAAAACTGACCAGATGGCATTAAAATGTAAATGCAGCAGACTTGGACTCACACTGGACTTCAATTACAATACCCCACAAACTGAATCAAAATTCGAACGAAAGAGGTGCAGTCTCTGATAAAAGCTGTGACACCCACCCAAAAATTGCTGTTAAAAACAAATTTCTTTTGTGTGAGATCTCGGCTGCAGCAGCTGCAGCACGGCACAGAGAGAGGAGTGTGAGCAGCCAGAATCGCGTCCAGACTTATATAGTGCGGTGACGTCACAGAATCCCGCCGGTCTCTGATTGGCTTCATCTCTGCACATGTAATTGAGGGTGTTCCTTTCTTCCTCCAAGAGTTCTTTGCCCCATGTAACACCATGTGCTCGCGGCCATTTTATCAATTAAAAACATGCTTCGTTCCTGCGAATCACCCCAAACTTCGACTTCGTTCAGAATCGAAGTTTTCCTGAAATTCTAAACGAATTCCACTACGTTAGAATCGATTCGCCCATCTCTACTCTCTGTAGCCCAAGCTGCTGATAAGCTTACCTTCATTGCCTAATATCTGCCCCAGCTATTTCCAGGGATGTTACTTTATATAATGCTAAAGAGTAGTGATGACCGATTATGTCAACAATCGTTATCGAGTCGATATCGGCAATTATCATGTCGATAGTCGATTATCGCCAATGGCCATTAAAGTCTATGGGAGAGGAAAAACAGCTTCATCCTTACACCCAAACAGGGGAGGTGAAGCTGGAAATAACATCCACAACAGTAAACTTGATATGTGCTACATCTCAGGTAATACAATTAGGCTATAAAAGTCCCAGAAAAAAAAATTCATATACTAAAATAATTCATTATGTTCAATGGCTAACCGAAAACACGAGATGGCGTAGCCACAGCAGGTACAGTGGTAGCAGCTGCAAAGGGGCACCTTTTACACAAAACAAGACATCGGTATTGGAAATGGCACATGGGAACTGGCAGGAGACACGTATCACTTTTTGCACCAGGGACCAGCATCTTGTCACATATGTGGTGGCAACAACAACGTCCCAACAGGGAACGTGGAGGTTCAGCTGGCAGGGCCCTAGGGGGTCCAGTTGGTCAATGAGCCCTGTCTCAAATTCCTACAGTCTACTGTCAGTTTGTGTGGGTGGAAGGAAATTGCGCACTTTTGATTTGGAACGTGGATCAAGAAGGTTGGACACCCAGTAACTGCTGTTCATTTTGATGGCCTTGAAGCGTGGGAAATACGCTTTTTTCAAAAAGAGCTTTACTATTGGTTTATTTTACAGCGGCATGCCCCAAAACCAGCAAAGATGTCCTTTATGGACTCCCACAATAAAAAGTGCCAGAAGAAACAAGTATTTTAAACCACTATTTTAGTAAAGAGGACATTGACTATCCCTGTCTTTTACAGCGGCATGACCCCAAAACCTGCATAGATGCCCTTATGGACCCTCAGAATAAAAAGTGCCGGAAGAAACAAGTATTTGAACCATTATTTTAGTGAAATGGGCATTGACTAGCCCTGTCCTTTAATGCAACATGACCCCAAAATCCACACAGATGCCCTTATGGACCCTCAGATTAAAAAGTGTAGGAAGAAACTATTATTTGAAGCAGTATTTTAGTGAAGTGGACATTGACTATCCATGTCCTGTACCACAGCATGACCCTCAAACCTGCATGACCCACAAATTAAAAAGTGCCGGATGAAAGTAGTCTTTGAACCACCATTTTATTTGAACTGAACATTGACTATCCATGTCCTGGACCGCTACTTGTGCCAAACTGAGACACACGGACTGCAATAGAACTATTTAAAAGTTATATGGATTAGATATGGCGGTTTTGGCACCACTGACAACAGGCGCTAGTTACTATAAAATATCTGTAACCAAATTTGCAGACAAGTGCATTATTTGTGCCAAACTGAGACGCATGGACTGCAATAGAACTATTTAAAAGTTGTATGGATTAGATATGGCGGTTTTGGCACCACTGACAACAGGCACCAGTTACTATAAAATATCTGTAACCCAATTTGCGTACAAGGGGGCTATTTGCGCCAAACTGAGATGCATGGACTGCAATAGAACCATTTAAAAGTTATATGGATTAGATATGGCGGTTTTGGCACCACTGACAACAGGCACCAGTTACTATAAAATATCTGTAACCCAATTTACGTACAAGGGGGCGATTTGCGACCAACTGGGACGCACAGACACCAATAGAACTGCAAAAACAAAAGGGACAATTTCACCTCAATTGGGAGGCCTGCTGGCCAAAAAGTGTTAAAAAAAATTGCTATTTCAATGCCAATTCAGGACAGGATATGCTGGGCTGCACATCATCGCCCCTCCTTTTCAACCCCACAGCTCCCCTCCCCGCGTCTGCACACAGCAATAGACGTCTTTACAAGTCTCTATCTAACTAAATAAGAACTAAAATTCTCTAATGTAGCTGTATCCTAAGCTTCACATCTACAAGAATGGTTTTCTGTATAAAAAAAAGATTGTCTCTAAGCTGTGACAACAGCTATTGGAACAGGCAGCGAGACATCTTGCTCTGAAGTGAGATAGTGGAGGAATGAGACTGATCAGGAAATGCAGTCGTATACATAAAACGAGGTCATGTGATTTTTGCAGCCAATGAGATCCATACACCGCCCACAGCTGACGTCATACCCCTCTTACCCCTCTCTATGCTCTGAGCTGATTGGCTGGTTGACAAAATTAGAGAAAACGCGGAAAAAGACACAATAGTAAACGTGATAATGATTATCTTTAAGATTTTCACGGAAACTATTATGTCATCAGAAAATTCCGTTAAACGTAAAAATTGTGCCGATTTCAACTTTTGTCGATAGTATCACTCATCCCTAATAAAGGGTAAGAAAACCTTCGAAAGTTGGGGTGCTAGAATTCACTGATCTTTACTATCTCTCCTTTTGCCCCAAGCTGTGGGTTTGGTTGCATCCACTACCTCCTAAAATCAGGCTAAACTCTAATGCGTATCCTAATGGGGCCTGTGACAAATGTAGGTTCATCACATCTTCTTTTCCTCACCATGATATAGTTCACTCTTTCCCTTAGTTTAGGATAATAAAGGTATCCACACAGTCCCCAGTGTATCTAAACAATCAGATAAACAAACACCTGTCTATCAATGGCTGTATAAAGCAATACTCTTGTATATTGTTAAACCATGTCCCTTCTTAATGTTATCCACACGCCACTGTGATAGGGTTGCAGCTTGGGGTATGAAGAGTTCTTTAGGATTCTGAAGGAACCGGGGGGTTTTACAGTGAGTCGGGCCCCTTGTATTTATCCTCTTTACAGCACCCTTCATAAGGTAACAGGTTCTGTAGGGCAGTTTAACAGGCTTTATTCAAGTCCATTCTCCATACAGTAACTTCAGTAAACATCAGTGATAACAGCAATGAAATGATTCCTGGCATTCACAGTTTAACTGTTTACAGGGGGGTAATAAGATCACAGATACCTGAGGTTTCACCAGTCCTATCCTTCGACGCCTGGGCTGTGATGGCTGGCTGCGCTCCTCACTCTCTGTTGTGCAATGGCTGCAGCACACACAGGACTCTTGGTCTTTTCTAGCAGTGTTCTGTCTGCCTTCAGCATCACCCTTACACGTGCAGCCTGCACGCTCCCTGGACTACACAGAACCACAAACTGCACTAGTCTTCTTCTAAAAACTTCTGTCTTCTTCCCTTCTCCCAGCATGCACAGCACCAGCTCTAACTGTTAAAGGGGTTGTAACGCTTCATCAGTTCAGCTGTTCTCTTGTAGCTTGATTTTTTCAGTTTCTGAAATCCAGGGGCATTTCTTCCCCTCCCAGCTCGGTGTTTCTTAACTGAAGGGGGATGACATCATCCTCCCCTTTCACTGTTCATGCTCGCTACCTCCCCCTCCACATATCCCTGTGTCGTTCCTCTCCTTTTGCAGTCATATTGTCAGGATACGTTAATCTGGGCAGCCTTCCACCCGTTTAATGCAACGACCTGCGAGGGTTAATAAGTCTGGCCTCGGACCACACCCTGGGAGAGGTGCTGCTCCTGAGCTAGGAGTGACAGCTCTGCAGCCTCTCCCAACTGAGGGTGTGTCTCTCAGGACCAATAGGAGGGCCCGGATGCCGCACCAATCAGCTGTGGGGGAGGTGGTCTGGCAGACCTTTTGAACCTTCTCAGTTCCTCCAGGCTTTGCCTGTCAAAGGTGTTCCCTTGGTGTTTCCCTGTAGTCTTGTTTGTTGTCATCCTGTGTTTCTTACCTCGGCCTGTTTCTGACTTTGTTTTTGCCTCCGATTTTGTACTGCGCTCCTGATCGTGTTTGGATCCCGGTTTGTTTCTGACCTTCCACTTGGATTACGTTTCTTGGCTTATCCGTTACCGCACCGTTGCCGACCCGGACTGATTGACTCTGTGTTTTCCCTGACGGCCCTGCACTTAGCAGCATAGGGGCTGTCATCCAGTTGGGGTCTGCCATCTAGGGCAGCACGCCAAGTAGGCAGGGACAGTGGGCTGGGTGGCAGTCAGGGCCCACTGCACCTCCTCTGACGTGACACTTATTTTGTAAGAGCTGTTAACATACCACAGGCCTGCATTCAGTCTAGACAGCCTTTTATGAACTCAGAGCACTGATCTCTTCTCCTCTCACAGCTGGAGGTTTGTTACAGTTGAATCCAGTCTTCTATGAACTCCTCCAGAGCACAGATCCATCGCCCTTCTATGCAGGAGCATTAGGCACCGAGGCACAATTCTGCTGTTTTCTGATTATAGAAGCAGCTGCAGTGTGAATGAGGAGCTGGTGGCTGTGCAGAGTGAACTGTTGCCGGCCTCTTACAAGCAGGAGCCTAAGGCACCGAGGCACATTTTTGCTGTTTTCTGATTGTAGAAGTAGCTCAATGTCAATGAGGAGCTGCTAGCTGTACAGAGTGAAATTGTTGTCGGCGCCTTTTTCTGAGTGAAAGCGGCAGGAATGCACGCTCCCGTGAATACAACCAGGGCGGGGGGGATGTGAACAGAATGTAAATTAGTAGAGCCGTCAGCCAATGAAATGCAAGGAGGTGGGATCCAACCGGCACTTGGGAACAGTGTTTACACAAAACGAAGATAAGGAATACTGTGAAAACAAGACAGCTTTGCAAAGGACATCCAATTGCAAAGTTGCTTGTTTTCACTGTCCCCTTATTCTGAAGACCATTTAATGAAATGATACAACCCCTTTAACGCCCTACATGCTGGTACTTCTGGCGCCCTCTAACCAGAGACAAGTAACTAATTAACACTTGATAAGAACAGTGACAGTGAAGCTTATCCCGGGTCACATTAACTCTCTATAAATGACCTTGGAGGATACTGCTGTAGAGAACTACAGAAAACTGCAAACACCTCATTTCTCTGGTCTCTGTACAATGCCTCTAATCTAGAAGGGCTTTCCCCTCAATCCTGAGCAGGGCCGTTCCTAGTCTATATTGCACTCTCCCCTTAACATAATATGTGTGTCACCAAAATATACAAAAAGCTTTAACACAATGGACTACGTATAAAACTGCTAAATAATAATCATACAGTTACCAAATAACACTGCTACACAAAACCAGAATCCCAAGGCTAATAGTACCAGTGTCCTACTAAGACCACATATCACCAGCACATAGTGACCGAATAATACTGCCACACCATGACCACATATCACTACCACATAGTGGCTGATTAATACCGCCACACTATGACCTGATATCACCACCATACAGCGACTGAATAATAGCATCACACCATGACCACATATCACCACCACATAGTTACTGAATAATACCCCCCCACTCTGTGACCTCATATCACTCCTACATAGTGAGTGAATGATACCACACCATGATCATATATCACTAACACATAGTGACTGCATAATACCACCACACCGTGACCACATATGACTGAATAATACCACCACACCATGACCACATATCACCACCACATAGTGACGGAATGCTACTACAGGCAATTTCAAATCCCCACACACTTATATGGTGCTCTCCCCAATGAGAGATATTCCCCTTTCTAAGTCACTCAATGCCTCCCATCCAGCCAGCCAGCAACCTCTGTTCTGCACTGAGGAGGGGCAAAACCCTAAAACAGCGGTATGCTGTTCCCATAATGCCTTGTGATATCCAGGGGTGTAGTGAGATTATTGAATCCACAAGTGATTCACAATTTTCACATTTCACAAGTGATTCACAAATTAAATATTTTCCAATGTTTGCAGTAACCAAAGCACCCTACCATTTGTTACACAATTTCTTCACAGTTCAGCTATAACTGTTATTTAGTTGTAAACTAGTGTTTAGATACATGGCAGGGAGTAGAAGGTAGGGAATGCTCTTTGGCTTCAGTAACACAGATTTTGATAAGTGCCATGTTGAACTTTCAAAGACACCAAATGGATACCATTTGGCTCTACTTACTGTAAGTCCTTCATGTATCTAAGTACTGGTAGCCACTTTCAGGATCCAAGAAAAGTGACTTTTAAAGGTGAAATCTAGTTCTGTTTTCTTTTCACAACCAAAGTTGTTACCTCTTACATACACACATTTTAAAAACAATTTTTGTCTTAATGACGCATATTTTCCTGTAGAAAGAAGCTGCTTATTGAGGAGATCAAGTGTTGGAGTGATATTATCTATCTATCTATCTATCTATCTATCTATCTATCTATCTATCTATCTATCTATCTATCCTTATATCTGTCTATCTACCTCTATATTATATGAATACAAACAGAGATGCAGAGACTGCAAAGAAGTCAGCTCACCTGGTTGATGTGATACAAGAGGTAATGCCCAGACAGGCAGAGAAAGCTCTCTCCAAAGAACAAACAAAAAAATCAAGGCAAAGATCCAGCGTAAGTCCTTCTTGTTTAAAGTGGAAGATGTTCCAAAGCTTTATTTTGAGAGAAGTTTAAAATGATCCAAACATCATTTAAATAGAAAAAGACATAGGTCGCATAATAGCTGACGCGTTTCGTAGCCTGGCTGCTCCTTATTCATGGCATACAACAATCATAATGACTGCGATTTAAATAGTGCCGCCCTACGATCACGTGAAACATCACATGATCGGACGGACAAACAATCAAAACTTAATTAAAATGAACAAAAGTAAACAAGGGGTCATCAAGGTTTTGTGTGGAACCGTTGGTATGATGGTGGGTTATCTGTGGGTTTTGGTTGTCACAGTGGCGGGTGCGGGATGGGGTCTTTGGAGTCAGTGGAAAGGAGTGGAGGAGTCAGGTTCTGCTTAGCTCCCAGTTTGGATGGATCGGTCTAGCAAAGGTGGGAGCTCCACAGGGCATGGTCCTTGGGAGCTGGTATAGGATGGTTAGCCACCTGCAGTGGCTTTTGGTGTCCTGAAGCCGGGGGTGTACGGCTGGGGGTAATATATGGAGATAAGCAGTGTTAAGTTTTCGCCAGACCCTATTTCTTGGGCCATCGTAACTCCAAGGACCTCAGCCCCAATTGGTTCTCTTCGTGGTGTGGGTTAGGCTGAATGGGTATTCGGATTCATGCTCATTTGGACAGGGTTATGTATATTTTTGTGTATTGTTTGTTTGTTAATAAACTGGCTGCTGTGGCCAATTCATCCAATCTTTATCTCAGTGTCTTCTTGGGTTGATAGGCGGTGGGTTGGAGTATTGACCAGGGGCCAGCAGGGGATAGGCGTTGCTCAGGGTCATGAAAGGGATTGACAGATAATAGGAGCAATGAAATATATGATCCTTCACAGCTCTCATGCGGAACATGGGAGTCTGTGGGGAGAGAGAAGCTAACTGTGAAACTCTGCCTTGGATATCAAGAGAATTTGTCTAACCCAATTCTGGTAAGTCAGGTATTAAGAAAAATGTCTGAATATAGTTTTAACAGCTTGAGGAAGGAAACAACTCAATGACTATATATTATCTGTACATGTGTCCTAATAATATTTTGGTTTTAGGTGGAAGTGCTCTTTAATTCTCTGTAAACTGTGAAATGAAATGTTTACTACATCTTCTTAATGAGGATTGTTAGTGGGCAGATTACAATAGATAAACTAAACTCTAAAACAAAAAGATCATAAATACCAATGAATCTTGTAAAAGTGCTTGCTGAAAGAACTATTTATTAAATTATAACTCCCACGTTGGCAATATAAAAGACAATATAAGCATACTACAATGCTGAGTGAGTTTCACCTTCCTTTGTAAAATGACTGCTATAAATAGTAGGCTTCATACTACCAAAGTGTCAAGAAAGTGTTTATGGTTGATTGCTGATGGCAATACTCCCACCCTCAAGATTGCAAGTTCAATACACCATCTAAATGATGCCATTCAGGTCAATGTATATTGATAGTGAATTGAGATCTCATTGGCATATTATTGACAATCTCAATCCTTTAGGGAAAATAGGTTGAGTCTATAGATCAGTTCAAATTTGCTTTGCTGGCAATTATCTGAGTTAGAACATCCGGCTCAATAAGCGGCAAATAATCAGATTCTTTATAGCTTTAAGCTCTGAATATTTCAGTGACTAATTTACAAAAAGGAAAATTTGGATAATGGGAAAATAAGGACATACTAAGGAGACAAAGCTCATCCATATGATTTGGATCTATTAACAGACATATGGAAACTAATAAATACAATTGAAGCAATAAATATAATTTAAAAGTAAAATTAATGTGGGAAACTTGCAAATTAAATGACAAACATTTTCACCATTCATCATTCTTAAAATTCTGTACCATTTTTGTTCTAGCTGCTACCTTAATGATCCACAGTGTACAGATTGTCTCTAGGGGATACGACTAGTGACAAGAGCTCCTCAGTCTTGGCCGCACATGCTCAAACATCTCCTCTCAGGCAGCCACTGTCAATGTTGCCCCTGCCTAGTTATCACATACACTCACTGCTGAGCGAGTGTTCAACCCCAGGTGCTGACATTCTTCTCTTGCCCTTTGTACACCCTAGATATTTAAACAGTGAAAATAAATAGAAGGAAAAAAGAAACCTCAGTCAGGTATGTGCATTGAGAAGAAAGATCTACATGTTTGGTTCCTGTAGAGATTTGAACCCAAGACCGCTACTCTGAAAGGCAGAAGTGCTAACTACTCAGTCATATTGTAGCTACTCACAGATCTTTCCATAAACAGACCTTTGACTAGAGATAGCACAATGTGTCGAAAGGCATGGTGATGTGAAGCCTGCTGGGTCTCATAATATGCAGTTCAAACAAACCATACATACCCTTTATTAAAAACAGTGAAATGTAAGGAGAAAAAATACAGCCACTCCTTAAAAGTGACTTTTTGCTTTAGCTCATAAAGGGCCCATACATTAAGGATTTAGACAAGCAAAAGTAAATCAGTCTCAGTCTGTAGATACAAACAGATCAGGACATGTCCATGGCTTGTGCAGTTACATACGCTACATGTGCATCCCTTACTGAAGCGGCATAACTGGTAACCCAGCACCTGAGCCTAGAGACCACCACCTGACGGAGGCCCATTTTTTATATCTGATGTGTCACTTTATGTGGGAACTTTTTTTGATACTTTTATCTATCCATGTGATTCAGTGAATGTTTTCTCGTGACACATTGTGCTTTAAAGGGGTTGTATAATTTCATTAAATGACACACTGCAATTATGATATAAACAAAGGATTTAAACCAAAAAATCACTGCAAATAATAATCCCTGTTAAAACATAACCTTTACTTAGATTGTCTAAAATAATATCTAAACACCCCTATATATTAACACCACATACCTAGATGATATTGCATACCGTGTACTATCCGTCAGTGGAGTAATCGCCCTGATAAAGAGCGGCTCCGCTTTATTGACAGACCGTATCACTACATGCGTGCATAAACACCTTTATATCCCAGTTATCCCAACGCGTTTCCCCCATGTAGTTTCTGGGTTCATCAGGGGATTCAAAAACTCTTACTGTGGAACAAGATTACAATATATACAACGCATATACTACAACTCATACATTCACCATTAAGGTTAGATAGATAGACTGATACTTAGCTTGAGTGCTGCTAGGTATAAACACGATGAGTCCTGCAGCTCCTCTGGTATGTTGGCACCCAAGATAGTAGGGATACAGAGCAGAATTATCCCTGCATCCCTTAAATATCCTAAACAGCCCCTGTGATGTATACAGTATAAACCCCTACTTCCTACAAGTAGGTGGTGATAGTTTATGCCCATTCCTAGGTTCCCATAGGTATGTGTGCACACTATACCAACCTCGTTTCTTCCGGCGTTCCGAATACTGAGCTGCGCATGACCGGAAGTGAAGAGACCGTCACTTCCGGTAAGCGCAGACGGAAAAAACAGCGCGCCTGTGCTGGAGAGCCGGCCCGCACCACGCGGTGCCTGGCGTCCACACCAAAGCACTGCGCATGTCAGGATGTAAAACCATCTCGCCCGAATAATCACCATATTTAAAATTCTACAAGATGTGGTGCAAATATACACCTAACTGTATATATTGTCCAATTGCCAATGAATGGAATAATGGTAGGAGCTCTTTCTTAATATCAACACATCCTCTCTGATATACAGTTACGTGTAGCGGGTCATGTGACTTCAGTTATGCCGGAGCAACTATATAGTGGCAGACAAATACAGTTTAGATTGGGCTTACTGCAGGGGCAAAGTTAAGACATACGGGGTACAAGAATTCATTGTCCTCAGCTGACATATATTACCAAGCTGTAAGCAATCAATGAATATAATAAAAATAGTGATATAATGCTGATACATAATTGGTCAGACTTAGAAAATATATATAAAGCAGTCCACTGTGGAGAGTGGGAACTGAACAAAGCAATGAACACAGGCCCGAAATAGAGTCTTATTCAATAAAACAGCCAAATTGCAAGGTCTCATTGAGGCCCTTTGGTTGAACCGAATCCATACGATAAATCCATTGGGCCTCCTTACATAGGATTCGTCTATCCCAATCTCCTCCTCTGGGAGATGGTCTCACAACTTCTAAAATCACAAAACGCAGAGATTCGCATTCTCCATTATGATGTTCCCACACATGTCGAGCTACTGGCGTGTCTCTCCTATTTCGTATATCCCCCAGATGTTCGCCCACCCTTCTTTTGAAAATTCTCCTTGTTTTTCCAATATAGTTAAGTGGGCAGGGGCATGTACACATATAGACTACTCCTTCCGTCCTACAGTTGGCAAAATCACGGATAAAGAATTGTTTGCCATTTGAGGCACTTGTGAAGGATTTAGTTTGTTGTATGTGTGGACAGGCTACACATCTCTGTCCACATTTGAACATACCTATCGGTCTCCTTTCTAACCAAGTGCCTTGAGGAGGTATTGGTGCATAATGACTATGGATCAGTCTATCTTTGATGGATCTACCTCTCCGATATGTAATTGAGGGGGTTGGAGGAACATATCCCTCCAGGTCCTGATCCAACATCAAAATGCCCCAGTATTTTTTCAGAATATTAATAACTTCAAGATTTCTATCATCAAAGGTTGCAACTATACGTGCTTTATTGTTGTCAACATCTTTCTGAGGTTTACCCTGTAGGAGAGTTGTCCTATTTTGTTTTTGTGCATACCCAAAGGCTGATTCCAGGACCTTAGGGGGATATCCTCGATTGAGGAATCTCTCTCTCAACATGCCTGATTGTCTCCTAAAATCCTCATCTCTGGAGCAATTTCTCTTCACTCTCAGAAACTGGCCCTTAGGTATTCCTCTCCTACAGGGTAATGGATGGTAGCTTTTCCAGTGTAACAAGCTATTGGTTGCTGTAGGTTTCCTATACATATCCGTATGAATATTGCCCTTTGAATCCTTGATGATAAGAATATCTAGAAAAGGTAAACATCTCTCTCTTAATAACAACAATATCGGCATGCGTTTCACATTTGAAATACAAGAGAGATGTTTACCTTTTCTAGATATTCTTATCATCAAGGATTCAAAGGGCAATATTCATACGGATATGTATAGGAAACCTACAGCAACCAATAGCTTGTTACACTGGAAAAGCTACCATCCATTACCCTGTAGGAGAGGAATACCTAAGGGCCAGTTTCTGAGAGTGAAGAGAAATTGCTCCAGAGATGAGGATTTTAGGAGACAATCAGGCATGTTGAGAGAGAGATTCCTCAATCGAGGATACCCCCCTAAAGTCCTGGAATCAGCCTTTGGGTATGCACAAAAACAAAATAGGACAACTCTCCTACAGGGTAAACCTCAGAAAGATGTTGACAACAATAAAGCACGTATAGTTGCAACCTTTGATGATAGAAATCTTGAAGTTATTAATATTCTGAAAAAATACTGGGGCATTTTGATGTTGGATCAGGACCTGGAAGGATATGTTCCTCCAACCCCCTCAATTACATATCGGAGAGGTAGATCCATCAAAGATAGACTGATCCATAGTCATTATGCACCAATACCTCCTCAAGGCACTTGGTTAGAAAGGAGACCGATAGGTATGTTCAAATGTGGACAGAGATGTGTAGCCTGTCCACACATACAACAAACTAAATCCTTCACAAGTGCCTCAAATGGCAAACAATTCTTTATCCGTGATTTTGCCAACTGTAGGACGGAAGGAGTAGTCTATATGTGTACATGCCCCTGCCCACTTAATTATATTGGAAAAACAAGGAGAATTTTCAAAAGAAGGGTGGGCGAACATCTGGGGGATATACGAAATAGGAGAGACACGCCAGTAGCTCGACATGTGTGGGAACATCATAATGGAGAATGCGAATCTCTGCGTTTTGTGATTTTAGAAGTCGTGAGACCATCTCCTAGAGGAGGAGATTGGGATAGACGAATCCTATGTAAGGAGGCCCAATGGATTTATCGTATGGATTCGGTTCAACCAAAGGGCCTCAATGAGACCTTGCAATTTGGTTGTTTTATTGAATAAGACTCCATTTCGGGCCTGTGTTCATTGCTTTGTTCAGTTCCCACTCTCCACAGTGGACTGCTTTATATATATTTTCTAAGTCTGACCAATTATGTATCAGCATTATATCACTATTTTTATTATATTCATTGATTGCTTACAGCCTGGTAATATATGTCAGCTGAGGACAATGAATTCTTGTACCCCGTATGTCTTAACTTTGCCCCTGTAGTAAGCCCAATCTAAACTGTATTTGTTTGCCATTATATAGTTGCTCCGGCATAACTGAAGTCACATGACCCGTTACACGTAATTGTACATTAGAGAGGATGTGTTGATATTAAGAAAGAGTTCCTACCATTATTCCATTTATTGGCAATTGGACAATATATACAGTTAGGTGTATATTTGCACCACATCTTGTAGAATTTTAAATATGGTGATTATTCGGGCGAGATGGCTTTACATCCTGACATGCGCAGTGCTTTGGTGTGGACGCCAGGCACCGCGTGGTGCGGGCCGGCTCTCCAGCACAGGCGCGCTGTTTTTTCCGTCTGCGCTTACCGGAAGTGACGGTCTCTTCACTTCCGGTTATGCGCAGCTCAGCATTCGGAACGCCGGAAGAAACGAGGTTGGTATAGTGTGCACACATACCTATGGGAACCTAGGAATGGGCATAAACTATCACCACCTACTTGTAGGAAGTAGGGGTTTATACTGTATACATCACAGGGGCTGTTTAGGATATTTAAGGGATGCAGGGATAATTCTGCTCTGTATCCCTACTATCTTGGGTGCCAACATACCAGAGGAGCTGCAGGACTCATCGTGTTTATACCTAGCAGCACTCAAGCTAAGTATCAGTCTATCTATCTAACCTTAATGGTGAATGTATGAGTTGTAGTATATGCGTTGTATATAGTGTAATCTTGTTCCACAGTAAGAGTTTTTGAATCCCCTGATGAACCCAGAAACTACATGGGGGAAACGCGTTGGGATAACTGGGATATAAAGGTGTTTATGCACGCATGTAGTGATACGGTCTGTCAATAAAGCGGAGCCGCTCTTTATCAGGGCGATTACTCCACTGACGGATAGTACACGGTATGCAATATCATCTAGGTGTGTGGTGTTAATATATAGGGGTGTTTAGATATTATTTTAGACAATCTAAGTAAAGGTTATGTTTTAACAGGGATTATTATTTGCAGTGATTTTTTAATTTCATTAAATGGTCTTCAGAATAAGGAGACAGTGAAAACAAGCAACTTTGTAATTGGATGTCATTAGCAAAGCTGTCTTGTTTTCCCTGGATCCCTTATCATCTTTTTCTGTAAACACTGTTCCCCAGTGCTGGTCGGATCCCCCCTCCTTGCTTTTTATTGGCTGATGGCTCTAATAATTTACATTCTATTCACCCCCCCGGTCGTATTCACGGGAGCGCATATTCCTGCCTCTCTCACTCAGGATAAGGGGCCAGCAACAATTTCACTCTGTACAGCCACCAGCTCTTCATTGACACTGCAGCTGCTTCTACAATCAGAAAACTGCAGAATTGTGCCTCGGTGCCTAATGCTCCTGCATGTAAGGGGTTGGCAACAGTTCACTCTGCACAGCCACCAGCTCCTCAGTGACATTGCAGCTGCTTCTATAATCACAAAACAGCAGAATTGTGCCTCGGTGCCTAATGCTGCTGCATAGAAGGGAGACGGATCTGTGCTCTGGAGAAGTTCATAGAAGACTGGATTCAACTGTAACAAACCTCCAGCTGTGAGAGGAGACGAGATCAGTGCTCTTTCATAGAAGGCTGTCTAGACTGAATGCAGGCCTTTGGTATGTAAACAGCTCTTACAAAATAATACTGCAAAAGGAGTGGAACGACACAGTGACAAGTGACTTGAGAGCGAGCATGAATAGTGAATGGGAGATGATGTCATCCCCCTTCAGTTAAGAAACACCCAGTTGGGAGGGGAAGAAATGCCCCTGGACTTCAGGAACTGAGAAAATCAAGCTACAAGAGAACAGCCGAACTGATGAAGCGATACATCCCCTTTAAGTTAAACATAAATCTTGGTCCATACAATCCTTGTTTATTTGTGGAAAATATAAAAATTTTGAAAAGTGTGCCATTTTCAAAGATCAAAAATTTCTGTGTGTAAGGCAGTTATACCACACAAAATAGTATATAACTGGCATCTACCATATGTCTTCTTTTTTTTAATGATATTAAGCAGCTTAGGAATTTAGTAGCAATTTTCTCACATTTTTAAGAAAATCTGCAACTTAGATTTTATTAGGGACTAGTCCAGTTCTGACATGACTTTAAGGGGCTTGTGTGTTAGACATCCCCAAAAATGACTCAGTGTAATGTCCGGGATAGTGGATCCGCAAGCGATGGCATAAGCCACGCCAGGGAGCGGAATCTAAGTAGGTCCCGGTTTTCACCAGAGCCCGGCGCAAGCGGGTTGGACTTGCTGCGGCGGGAGTCTACCAGGTCACTTCCACTAACGTGACTTGCTTGCGGAGGCAGCCGAGGTGTAGCGTAGTACAAAATCGTAAAGCAGGCTCGTAGTCGGGGACAGGCAGGAAGGTCAGGACAGGCGGCAAAGGTTCAGAGTCGAGAAACATAGACGGAGGTCAGGAACATGATAGAGGCAGGAACAAATAGTAACGCTTTCTCTAGGGCATGGAGGCAACAAAGATCCAGCAGGGAAGTGACGTGAATCCAAAAACTATTTATGGTCAGCGCCCGGCAATTATCAGCACTGGCCTTTTAAATTCACATGAACGAACGTGCGCGCTAGGGGGCGTGCACGCGCTTTCTGGCCGGCAGGGGAAGAGAGCAGTGCAGGAGCATGGTCAGGTAAGTGGATGGAACGGGTGCGCCCGCGGCCCGTAGTACGGCCAGCGTTGCCCCCCGGGCCCCCCGCGGGCGCTCAGAAGGGACAGGGTGCGCCTGCGCCCCGAGCCGGGGAACCCGGGGGCCCCCCGTTACGTCCCCCCCCCTTAGGCCTCCCCCCTTTTTAGGCCCCAGGAACCTCGGATGGATCATGTTCAGGATATTGTTTTCTGGCTCCCAGGACTCTCCTCGGGTCCAAACCCTTTCCAACCCATGAGGAAAAAGGCTTCCCCCTGACAGTCTTCAGGGCCGGGATGTTTTTACCTAAAAGAGTCGCAAATAGTACCGGGGGGGGGGATACATTCTTCTGAAAACCGGTTAGGCCGAGGCTTGAGGTTAAAAAAGTTTTTTGGGGATCCGGGAGAGGGGGTAAGTAGAGTTTGTACATCCCCGGGGATTAAGCGCCGAAGCACCTTAAAGGGGTCCCAGGAAAGGTCCCAACTTGAAACTTGAATCTTCAGGGCCGTATTTTATGAAATCCAAACCCTGTCCCCTGGGAGGAATGTCGGGGGGGCTTCTCCTTTTGTCTGCTGAGACTTCATACGAGCAGAGGCCCGAATAGGGAAATCAAGTCTCTTCCCAATGGTTTGATACCCCCAAACTTGGCATCGACAGCGGGCACCTACGTCAGAGGGGGGGGAAGGGGGGGTGGGGGTGGGGCCTTTAACCCCACAAAAAATGGCGGACCCGCCTGCATCCGAATCACAGGGTTAAAGAAAACCGGCCAGGGGACGTCGGCCCATTTTCCTACGCCCAAATTTAATAAAAAAAACGCAAGTATTTCCACCAGGACTGGTTCCTCTCTCCACCTGTCCATTGATGAGGGTGGTAGGCTGATAAAAGTCAAACTTGACTTGCAGACGGGAACACAGCGCACCCCAAAAGGGATTTAAAATTGAATCCCCGATGGGAGACATGTGCGAAGGTAACCCATGTAAAGGAAAATATCCCGGGAAAAGAAGTGACCGCCAAATTTGTGGAAAAGACAGCCCCCGGGGAAGGGCACAAATGGGACATCTTTGAGAATCTGTCCTTTACTACCCAGATGACAGAACCCCGAAGAAACCGGTAGGCCCCCATATAAAATCCAGGCATGTGTGTCCAAGGATTTTTTCCCTGGAACGGGCAGCGGCAGTAATAGACGGGCGGGCCTGTGGCTGGGACCTTTTTTTTGAGCACCGTGACCAGGAGGGGGAAAAGTCCTTGCGTCTTGTGCCAGATCACCACAGTAGTGCCGAGAGATCAGAGCATAGGCTTCCGTACCCGGGTAAACCACCAGAGGGAAACAAATGCCCCCATTTAGTATCCTTTTTCCTGATCCCGGGGCACGTAAGTCTTCCCAAAGGGAAACTTTTTTGGGACCCACGGGGGCCCATGAACCAACCTTTTTGGGAAAATAATTGCGTGACAAGGATCTTCACCAACAATATCGAGGCATGGGAGGGCATACCTGACATTTTTCCAGCAGGCCGAAAGGGAAGGGAAGTCAAGCTGAGAAGAACAGAGACCACCTGGGGTTGCGAGGGTTTAGAAGCTGCGGTTGAAGATACAGGAGATTTTTTGATCGTAAAGATGTAATGGATACTAGCCCCTCCAGTAGATGTCGCATTCCTCTAAGGGAACTTTGGGCAAACTCCGATCCCCAAGGGATAGTTTTTCCCCTCTGCCCGGGGAAAAAAGGTCCCCGGGAAAAAACCCCCGTTTTTGCCTTTGGGGGTTTTTTTTTTGTGAGGACCCCCCCCTGCCCCCACGGAAGAGGCATCCACCCCAAGGAGAATGGCTTCTCGGATCTGGCCCGGGCCAAACAGGGGCCGAGGAGAAGGCATCTTTTTTTCGTTGAAAGCCTTTTCGCCCCCGGGGGCCAAATCTCGGTTCGCGCTTTCTGGTGAGGCCACAATGTGAAACCCCCCAGGGGGGTAGAGGAATGAACGAGTTAATAGTTTTGGGGAATCCCGGGGAACGTGTATCGCTAAAGACCAAAAGGACGGGGGCCCTTGCAGGACCCCCAAGAGGGTTTTTTGCCCGGATCCAAACTGCAGACCCTGCAAGACGATATATCCAGGGGAAAGGGGAAATGGTCGATGGAATAAGCATTTTTCCCCGTTTAGGTACAGATGGTTGTTGCACAAAGCCCAGAACCGGCGACCTTGTACGATGGGCTGGGGTTGGGGAAAAGATCAGGATTCGTCCAGATAAAATATGATCAGTGTACATAGATCCCGAAAGCTCATTTAGAAATCTTAAAAACGGGCCGGGGCATTGCCGTCCGAAGGGCATCACCAGGGATTCAAAATGCCCCCTTGGTATTGAAAGCCGTCTTCCATTTCCCCCCTCGTATTTTGATGGGTTTACGGCCCCCTCGCAAGTCCAATTTTAAGAATTCTTTGGCTTTCCCCGGGGACGTCGAAGGTTTCCCAGATCAAAGGGGGAGCGGTTCTTCCTGTATCTTGTTTAGCCCTCTTAATCTGCACGGGCAAGAGGCCGTCCTTTTTCTGCACAAAAAAGGAACCCACACCCGGGCCGGAGGGAAGACTTTCGAAAAAAGCCCTTCTTCAAATTTTTCCCGTAAAGTATGCCCACATGGCCCGCGTCTCGGCAGGCAACGGATAGACCCCTTCCCCGAGGGGTGCTAATGCCTGGGAGAAGGGCAATCGGCGTATAAACCAGGGGTGACAGGTCTCAGCCTGTTTCTCCAAATGACGTCCCGAAAACCTGGTCCCTGTGGTAGGCCCTGGCAGAGGGTTGGCGGGCAAATGCGGAGAAGTGGGGAGAAACCGGGCGGGGGTCAGCAAACAGTGATCCGGCCCCTCCCGTCTCCCAAACAAACCACTCCCGTCTTCCAGTCGAGTGTAGGGGGGGAGGTTCAGCAAGAACCCCAAAAATCGCCCAGGAAGCCGAGGGAATACGTGGAAAGAGATCTTCTCCTTGTGCAGGATCCCTATGTGGAGGGCACCCCGGGGGTAAACAAAAAGGGTCTTTTAAAGGGGTTTCCCCGACCGAGGAATATGGGCCAGGGGAAGTACAGGCAGGCGGGAAAAGGGGAAAACCCGAAGGGGGTGGATAAAATTCCCGGGAGACCC
>JAODAL010019754.1:0-71156 GCA_025379985.1 Phyllomedusa bahiana | reverse complement strand
AAAATTGACCAAAGTGTCTAAAGGGTCATGCTTTGAATTTTTGGGGGCTTTTGCTGTGACTCGCATACACGGGCCCCTATTCTAAAAAAGTTGTTTCAAACAGACATTTGTTTCACAATTGACCAAATGGCTAAAGGGGTCAGCTTTAAATTTTTTGGGGGGGATTTTGCGTGACATGCACTATACACAGGTCCTTTTCTAAAAAAATGTTGTTCTAACAGACATTTGTTTTTCACAATTTGTCAAGATTTGGCTAAGGGGTGATGGTTGTCAAAAACGGGAATAGTAGGACACTTTTAAATGGACACAATTGCAAAATGATTTGTTTTTGCAAGATTTTTAACATAGCTATAAATCCGTATTGAGAAAACCCCTTTAATACAAAAAAAAAAGAGAAACAAAAGACTGGTGGGTTTCCACCCTTTTTTAAAAATGTGTTTTTTAAAATTAAAGACTAAAAAACTTGCATGTACAAAAAAAAGCTGTTAAAAAAATTCCTCTGAATTGTACAAGGGAGGTACAGGAAAAATTTGACCAGAGTGGGTTTAAATTAAAAGGGACATGGAGTATGGAGCACAGACAGAGAACAAAGTACAGGACCATTCCTCCACACGTTGAAAAAAATGAGAAAAAAAATGCCAAAAAAGGGACCTGGTGTAACGGGAGCGTTAACCACCAGTATTTCCAAGTGAAGCTCAATTGGCCCAATCAACGGAGGGGAAAGCGCTCCCCCAGGTATTGACTGTGAAAAAGGGGAAAGGCTGGATTTCTCACAACTTCCTTTTTCCCCCCTTTGCTTCAGCACACAGTTTTCGTTGCTGCGTCATCAGGGCATTTTAACCTCTTTAATAGATGAGGGAACCCAAAACCTGGGCTTTCACCGACCCACTGTAACCCCCTCCGGCCCGGGTCATGCTGGGCCCAGGACAGGTATAAATGTCCAGTGAAAAAAAATTTGGTGGTTGAAAGACCCCTTTTTCCGGCATTTTTTTTAAAATGTGGGGGTCATGCAGGTTTGGGGCTCATGCTTGGCCCAGGACAGGTATAGTCAATGCCCCAGTAAACTAAAATGGGGTTTGAAAGACCCCTTTTTTTGGGGCACTTTTTAAATTGGGGGGTCATGAGGTTTGGGCTCATGCTGTGGCCAGGACGGGTATAGTCAATGTCCGGAAGCTAAAATGGTGGTGAAAGACCCCTTTTTTTTTTTCCCGGCATTTTTTAAATGGGGGGTCAGCGGGTTTGGGGCTCTGCGGGCCCAGACAGGGTATTCAAGCCCATTCAAGAACAGATTTCAAATCATTTTGCCTTCGGGGCCTTTTTAATTTTGGTGTGATTTTTAAGGGGTCGGGTGTGGTAAAACAGGGATAGAAAATGGTCTGTGACTTTTTTCTGTATTTTTTAAAAACCCAAGTGTGTTGCCTAAGTTAGCATGTACCATTGACGTTGGGGTTTTTAATTTCAGCTTCTCCACCTTGTTTGGGTAAAAAGAGTGTTGTTCCTCTCCCATAACTTTTAATGGTCATCGCGCATAAACGATGCCACATCGAAAAACCTATCATAGCGGCCCCACATCGACTATCGATCGATCTCGATAGCCAACGCAATCGCTCAACACTAACCTTTACTTGTGTTGTCATCTATATGTGGGACTTAAAGAACTGCATATGATCAATATCAAATGCAAATTTATGTAATAATGATGTATATGTAATAATGATGGCAATTGTAACTGTATTTCTTCAATAAAAAATATTGTGGAAATAAGAACAAATTTGTCAGACTTAAGGTTCAAGGGTCAAAGGCAGCTCAGCATGTCATTGTATGTGACCTGCAAGAGCTTAGACACACACAGGCTTACAAGGTAAGGACACAAAAGAACCAGCTCTCCAGCTTCCCTAGAAGACGCAGCCAAGGCTTGGCAAAGGTGGCAGCAGCAGTACATGGACTGGGTGCCGTCTTGGATTCTGAGCTACTCACAGACGGTGGCACCTTAGCTACCCTCCAGTGGCCTTCTGAAGGCAACCATAATGCTGATGTTGTCCACTGTGAAAATTAATTTGACACCTCTGACCTAAAGAGTTGCCTGAGGGGTCACACTCTGAAGGAAACTTAAATAAGTCCACATCAATGGCTCTCTCTTGTGTCTTTTCCCCATCTGGGTGGGGAAAACCTCATCTCCATTAAGGGGAAACTTTTGGCTAATCGATATTTTAAATACCACAGGTAACTGGAGATTGGATTGTTTCACCCAAAGCTTTAAGATGACATTAGGTACAGAAAGAAGTCAAAATAAAAACACAAGCGAAAAATAAATGCAACAAATATGCAGGTTATACACAGCTTGCACAACATCTATTGAAAATGTTTTCTCAAACAAACAACCATGGTCCATTTGATCTCAGGTCATATGGATGTCGTAAAGGTGGGTGGGGTTCACCATCACCATCTACAAACCAGAACAAAGGACTGATTTGTAATTGCTATATGAATGGTTATTTACCTGAATGGTGGCAATTTAATATTACATTTCCTGTTACACTAACCCAAAAAATTTTCAACACAAAACCCATTTTCTCCATGTTGGCGGGAGCCCCCGCTTTCTGAAATGAATTGCCTCTGATTGGACAATCCTTTATGGAGGGTGTGAGATTTTTTACATTTTGAGCCAGTAGATACTTTTTAACCCCTTAACGGACTGCCCACCGACTTTAGGCGGTGCAGGTCATCTGTCTGCAGCGGCGTCTTTAGAAGTGGCTGCAGACATAGGGGTTTTGCAGCTCCCTGTGCCGCAACTAGAGATGGGCGAATTGATTCTAACAAAGTGGAATTCGTTTAAAATTTCAGAAAACTTCGATTCTGAACGAAGTTGAAGTTTGGGGTGAGTCGCGGGAACGAAGGGGTTTTTAATTGATAAAACGCTGGAGCATATGGCTTTACGGGGGCAAAGAAGTCTGGAGGAAAAGGGGCGTAGCCTACGACAGTGCAGAGATGAACCAATCAGAGCCCGGGCGGGTTTCGTGACACACCGCACTAAAAGTCCGGGCGCGACGCGGGGAGCCACCCCTCTCACTGTGCTGTGTAGACAGCTGCTCCGCTGCTGTTTTGGGTATCTCATACTAAAGAACTCATTTTTTATACAGCATTTTTGGGGGGTACAGCTTGCTCAGAACTGTTTCCCTTTTACTTCTATTCTGTTTTTGGGGGGGGTATTGGAACGAAGCCAGTGGGTCCCAATTCGCGCATATACATTTTAAGCATCTCCCTCATTTTTTGGCACATTGAAGATCCAAGGGTTTTTTCTAAGCCGGGGCTTTTTGTTTCATAAAGAAACACTTTTTACAATCCCAAATCCACTTAAATGTTTGGGCACCCCACTTTTCTTTTGCGAAATTTACATCCGGGGTTTAACTAAGTTTTTTTTTCTGCGTTGTGGCATAAAAGAAATTCTTTTTTCCCGCCAAAGAAAAATTTTGCCGTAGCATAATTCATACCGAAATTTTTTACGATTTTTCTGTTTTTATTTTCCCGAAAATACATCCCGTTTTAACATCACAAACAGAATTGTTGGCAGCACATTTCTTTTGCGCAATTTACATCCAAGGTTAACAATATTTTCTGCAGTTGTTTTCAGTAAAAGAAACGTTTTTCACCCCCAAAAAAAAATTCTGTAGCTAATTCATATCTAAGGTTAATTAACCCTTTTTTGAAATTTTTATATTCATAAAAAAACACATTTTTAAAAAAAGGCACTACAATAAATTTTTCCTGCCCAATTGTGGGCGAAATTTATACCAAGGGTTTTCCCCAAAGGGTTGCTAGTGGGTTCATTTGGAGCAAAACGGGGTGTGCATTTATCATATACAAAATCTTCACAAACAAGTCGTACTTTTTGAAAAAACAGTATGCAACGAGAGGTGGCAGGCCTTCACCGCAGTGGCAGTGCCCCAAACATTCCGGAGCAGCCCAGGCCAGCACAGCAAGGGGACGCGCAGCAGGGCCATCGGTGAGGCCAGATCTTCTTTGTCATCTAGCACTGGGGTTTTTGTTCACAACCCAAGGTCTTGTTGGATGACTAGGTCACCCTTCCCCCCCAAGACACCACAACCCCACCCAAGAGTCTGTGGAAACGCAGACACAACCTTAGTGGGCAGGGCCCCGGGGGGTCAGCGCCCTCACCAGTCCTCAACCCGCCTCTGTCCCCCCCGTTTCCCAGCCGAGGCACTAGTGGTCTGGCTCAGGCCACTATATAGCGAGGAGAACAATTTAGGAGGGATCAGCAGCTACTTGACAGGGAAAAAATGTGGCCCAAAATCCCCTGCTTTTTCAGTAGGCGGCAAAGTATAGATGTGGAGATGGCATGTGAGGGCATGTTTTTGAGGGTCACCCCCTGCATACCAAGACCGGTGTAGGGCCCAGTGACGAAGAAACACAAATCGATGACATGTGCGACCATACTTGGGGGCCGGGAGCAAGGGCCACATTTCAGAGAAAGGGGGTCAGCTTGCCTCAGGCAGCGGGGCAGCCACAAGTGGGGTTTTGTGGCCGTGAGTCAGCAGGAGCAGCAGGGGAGTCAGAGCCACGCCAAGGGGTAAAAACCCATTTTTGGGCCCGAAAGTAGCGGCACAGGGCCAGTGAGGCAGCGGCAGCAGTAGTCACTCAGGCGGAGCGTTTGGGGGTAAAACAGCCCCCTCGGGGTGGGCATTTCTTTGTTTTGACACCGAGGGGAAAAGAGGGGAAATGTAGAATCTGGGCAAAATGAAGCTGGCCAGGGGGCTAACGTGGACTACGACCCGCCAACACATGCAGCCACATCCTGTGGCCCGGGAGAAACTGGGTCAGAGGTGGGCCTTGCTGCTGCCCGCAGCGCCCAGGGCACGCATGCCATTACACCGTCAAGGCTCCACCACCCTGCAGAAGGGAGCGTTCTCTTTGACACATCTCCCACCGATGGCTCCTGCCCGCTACTCATGGCGCCAAAGTTTTTCAACGAGGCGGGGGGGGCAAAGAGACAACATATCTCCAACACCTAAGGTGCAGAAGCGACCATGCCCTTCCAATTTTTGTACTGCAGTCCCCCCCTTTCCAAATGGTGGACTCTGCCCCGTTCAAGAACTAATGGCTTGTCCACCCAAGATGGAAAATTCCAAGCCTAATTTATTTTCCAAAAAAGGCAGTACCAGCACTTCACAAATATTAAACAAGGTGGCCACCCTTTGACTTATGGGATTTTTTCCAAGGTCAGGCAGCGGGACGAGGGAGCGAAACTACTCGGGCCATACATGTCATTTAGCCCACTGATTTAATGGCCCCTGCCCAGACACACCAACAACGGATAGAGACGCCGCTTTCTCCTCCACGTTGTCAAACTGCTGCTCCTGCACCAATGTCCCCTCCCCTCCCCCACCACCACCACCATCTTCCTCCCAAGGCGCTCCATCATACCACATGTGTAGACACAGGGGTTGTCACGCAGTTCTACACCGGGCTTGCCTGGGCAAACAAAGTCACAGGGGGGAGGAACTGCCCCGCGCATGCACAAAAAACGATGTGGGCTTTCTCCTGCCAACTGCAAATCGGAACCATGGGATGGAAAGGGGAAACAGGGTGCCCGCCTCACCGAGGGGGGAGTCCTGTCCCTCAGGCCATGTTTAAATCGGGTTTGAAAAGTTCCAAGTCTTCCACCGATTTCAGAATATCTGAAAACCCGGAAACTGTCATGCACTTCATCCTTGCTACAAACCCGGGAACACTCTCCCGAGTGCACTGCAGAAGGGCCTCCCTAAACACACCGAATGCGTTTTTTTCCACCCATTGGAATTCAGCCTGCAATTTTGACCGACTGTATAAACAGAAAAAGGGCCCTTTAACGTTTTTTTGATGATCCAGGGACAGGAGAAAACCCCCCTGTGAATTTTGATGCCCAGTGGCAGCTCATGCGTGACCCCTGCCTTTTGCTGAGCATTCGGGGGAGGCCACTTTTTGTCAGTCGCCGGGACACAGGATGATAACATCCCCACGTTTTCATGCCTAAAACAAAGCGAACATCTGTCTGGGCGGGGGACTGGAGACTGGTTGACTACATCCGGCCACAACCCGTGGGGACGAACTGGAGGGGGAGGAGGGGGAGGACTTGGGGCAGAACTTTTGTCTGGTGAAAGAGGGGTTTTTCTACCCAGGGACAGGAAGGGGGAGCGGGACAGCTGGGGGAGGAATGAGATGAGAAGACGAGGCAGATGACCCCAAGCCTGGGGCCTATACATAAGAGGGGGCGGGGAGCCCTGGGAGCACGTGCAGAGGCCCCGCAGCTGTTTTGCCGGCTAGTACACCGAAAGTCACCATCCGGCAGGGGGATTCTTCTGGCTCCCACCCTATTGGACCCCGCTACCGGGGCCAAAAGGGGAGCCTTTTTCCGCTCTAAAGGGGGGAGGAAAACCAAATACATAGGGAAACCCCGAGTCCCGGGCCGCTCCCCTATGCGGGCACGGCCCCTCCTCTACAGTCTGACCGGGGGTTCCTCAGCGCTCCTTACTACTCGCCGGGCTGCTTGGGAAAGGGTGGGGGGGGGGGGTAGGACATACCACTCCACAGCAGAAACCCTAAGTCTGGATCATTGATGACACTTTCTTCACCCACCTAGTGAGAGGGCAGTCCGCCAGCAGCCCGGGAGCAGCCCCGAACCAACGGTTTTGGTGGCCTATTTAAACACACTCCCCACCCCAGTTAGACTGCGGAGAAGCTTCCGACCCCCAGTAGGTTGGCTTCAAGGGGGTTTCAGTGCACCGGGGGGCCATCGTTCCCCCAAGGAAAACCCCACTTGTCCACGGGAAATGGGGAACACTGACCTTTGTCAAGATAATCAAGCTTGGATGGGCCGGTTTTTTCCGCACACCAACCCTTGGGATCAGTTTTTGCCACCTCCAAATGGTATTGTCCACGTAAACCCTTTCGTGGCGCCATGACCCACACACCCGCATTTCCCTCTGACCCACTTTCGGGGGTTGCCACCACACACCTGTCATTGTGCCACTCTTTCCCCCACCCTGTTTTGCCACCTCAAATGTCATTGTCCACTGTCGACCTCGCTGCTGCTGTGGGGCTGCCGTGACCTACACACTCTGTCATTGTGCCACTCTGTGGCCTACCCTGTTTTTTCCACCCTAGAATGCATTGTGCCACTCTCTACCTCATGCGCGTGGCTGCTGCCCCACCCCAACTCTGTCACTAAATTCCACCCCGACCCCCAGCGTGTTTTTTTCCGCTTTCGCATAAGGGTTTAACCGGAGAAAGAAAAGGGAAAATGAACGACGCTGACAGAAAAGTCCCGGGGGAGTTTTCAAAAATTTAAAAGCAGGGGAATCACTTATATGCTGCAGAGTCACAACAAATAGATCTCCACTATATGGGCCCCCGTATGGCGGGGGTATATTAATCAGAGCCTGTGTACCACAATCCATTGGGGGGCTTCGGTCAGGGTCTGGCAGGTTATTTTTAGTCTTAAGTATAATAGTTTTTGGGGCTTTGGTTTGTAGGAGTGTTTTTTTGTCACAATCACTTTCTGGGAGATTTTCTCCATGTATCGGTGGATTATTTTGGGGACTGTTTAGGTTTTTTCATATGAATGAGAAGTTTTGAAAAAGTAAATTTGTCATTGGGGATTTTTTCTGTACATGACTGCGAGGAGATGGACGGAACGTTGGGATTGCAAAAATTATGGCAGGAACAGAAGGTTTTTCTCTGTAAAAAAACATCCGCAATTTCACAATGAGGGGGAAAAACCAAAGGGGCCCCAGCCCGGATTTTTAGGACCCAGCAACGCCCCTCCCTACAAGTTAAAACAAAAATTGTGCAATAGTTATCCCTTAATTGGATTAAAAAAATACACATATTAGGTATCCCCAAGACTGTCATAACCGGTAGAATTTAAACAACATGATATTTATTTAAAAAAAATGGGGGAAAAAAATTTTTTTAAAAAACAAATGAGAAAACACTTTTACTCTGGACTTATTAATGGCATTTCTTACTAGGCAGTTTTAGAGGTTTTTACATTTTTTTCACTAATGCATGCACCTGTTAAATTTTCCCCTATAGTACTGGGCTTTTATTCCTCCTACTGGAATATTTTTGTTTTCCCGCCATTGACTGTAAAAATGTCCCATTGTTATATTTTTTTGTAAATGGCAATTTTAAGGCTATGGGGACTCACAAGAAATGGGAAACCCTTACAGGGTTGCGAGCTTGGCAGCTTTGGCCAAAATACCAACTAATACCTCATGTTTGATATTTTTCCCTGTAATGGGGAGCAGAGGGTGTCAGTATTTTGTGTTGGACACTTGAAATATGCTGGACAACCCACGTAGTTGAATAGTAATTGCACTATCAATTGGTTTTAAGTCAGCACGGTGTACCACATGTAACTGAATAGTTGGCCCTCTTTATAAGCCTTATCAATATGTACCTGTATTACTAGCAATCACCCTCCATATGGATAGTATGCATGTGAGTGGTTATCAGTATTTTTGTATTTGTGCAATTTCCCCTGTTTGATATTGCGGATTTTCTGCATATTGGTGTGAATTGGTACTTATCCAATGTGCAGATTTTTACCAGGCAGTTGCCCCCCACCCAAGTGGATGGGTGTGTTAGCAACTGTTCATTAATGAGCTGCACTTATTAAGATTTTCCCAAGTGGTACTGGGGCCACATCTGCTACCCTGGTAGTTCTGCTCCTGAGCCCGCCAGCAACGAACATAACAGTTCACTGCCGGCGGACGCGGAGCTGCGGGGCTTGGTGCATACTGCCTGTGAACGCCCGGCCTGTCCGGCCCAAGCGTTCAAAGGCAGGACTGCCAGGTTTTAGCAGAGCGGAGCGCTGCTGACGCCCGCCTGTCTCGGCCCAATCGTTCAAGCAACTGCCAGGCGCCGGCCCCCAGTGCTGACGTGAGCATTGCGATGACGTCAGATCATCGCGTCGCCAACGCCGAGCACAGACTGCCCGGGAGCTGAGCTGATCGCATCGAGGGAGCGAGAGACAGGTGAGTAAATGATTTTCTATTTTATTTTTTTTACATTAAAGTAGACTGGCTACCTGACCCCCCCCCCCCCACTATAACCTACCAGACTCCCCTATAGCCTGGCTATATGATTCCCTATAGCCTGCCTGACCCCCCTATAGCCTGCCTGACCTCCCATAGCCTGCCTGACCCCCCTATAGCCTGTATGACTCCCATATAGCCTGTCTGACTCCCTATAGCTTGCCTATATGACCCCCCTATAGCCTGCCTGACTCCCCTATAGCCTGCCTGACCCCCCCCTATAGCCCACCTGACTCCCCTATAGCCTGCATCTATGACCCCCTATAGCCTGCCTGACCCCCATAGCCCTGCTGACCCCCTATAGCCTGCCTAACCCCCCTATAGCCTGTCTGACTCCCCTTTAGCCTGCCTATATGACCTCCTTATCGCCTGCCTATATGACCCCCTATAGCCTGCTTATATGACCCCCTATAGCCTGGCTGACTCCCCCTATAGCCTGCCTGAGCCCCCCTATAGTCTGCCTGATGCCCCCTATAGCCTGCCTGACGCCCCTATAGCCACCTATAAACACTTAAAAAGAATGCCTAGACCCCCTTACCAGCAATGGAACTCCACCTAGCCAGTGTCAGAACACCAACAAAAGCCTGCTATATGACCTCCCTATCGCCTGCCTATTTTGACCCCCCCATAGCCTGCCTGACCCCCCCTATAGCCTGTCTGACCCCCCTATAGCCTGCCTGCCACCCTATAGCCTGGCTATATGCCCCCCCTATAGCCTGCCTGACTCCCCTATAGTCACTTATAAAAAAATAAAAAAAAAGAATGCCAGCTCACCGCTTTCCAGAGGGAATGTTGCCTGCCTGACCCCCCCTATAGCCTGTCTGACCCCCTATAGCCTGTCTGACCCCCTATAGCTAGTTGCCAGTGTGCAGAAACATCCAAACGAAAAAACGATCCAGCCCTTCCCAGATGCTGAACGAAAAAATCCAGTTTATTGAAACCTCCTTTACAAAATGCTTAGACAGGCCGCACAAGCAGATGACAGTTAAGCTGTCATCTGCTTGTGCTGCCTGTCTATGCATTTTCGATTTTAAGGAGGTTTCAATAAACTGAAATTTTTTATTCATCATCTGGGAACTGCTGGATCGTTTGTTCATTTGGCTGACTCCCCTATAGCCTGCCTGACTCCCCTAAAGCCTGCCTTACCCCCTATAGCCTGCCTGACCCCCCTTTAGTCTGCCTATATGACCGCCTTCAGCCTGCCTGACCATGCCTGCCTATATGACCCCTATAGCCTACCTAAACCCTGCCTGCCTATGTTACCCCTTATAGCCTACCAAAACCATGCCTGCCTATATGGCCCCCTATAGCCTACCTAACCCCTGCCTGCCTACCTATTTGGCCACTATGACTATCTAAACCCTGCCTGCTTACCTAAATGGCCCCTATACTCTACCTACCTATATGGCCCTTATAGCCTGCCTAAACCCTGCCTGCCTACCTATATGGCCCCTATAGCCTGCCTAAAGCCTGTCTATCTACCTATATGGCCCTTATAGCCTGCCTAAAGCCTGCCTGCCTATTTGGAGCCCCCTATAGCCTATTTACCTACCTATGTGGGCCCCACCTATAGCCTATCTACCTATGTGGGCCCCCCTATAGCTTATCTACTTTAGCAACTTGGAGCCTAGCAACAGCCTACTTAGCTACCTGAGGAGGCCTGCCTAGGGCCAATCTACCTAGCTACCTGTAACCTACCTACTTGGGGCCCACCTACAACCTACTTGTGGCCTGCATACATAGCTACCTGGGGCCTAGCTACCTAACTGGGGCCTAACTACTGTCTACTTACGGCCAATCTAAATACCTAGCTGTAGCCTACCTGCCTAATTAAGACCTTAAGGGCCTACCAACCTATCTAATGGGGGGCTACCTGGTAATATGATTCTGAGGGGTACAGGCCATAGCTGTAATACAATCTCCAGGGGGTGAATCCTCTGTTCCTCCCCTCTAGGAGACTGGGCCTCTAAGCTATGACCTGTATCCGCTCTGCCACCTCTTGGATATTGTACAGAGGTGGGGGACAGTTAGGGAGGTGCTGGAAAAGTGAGGATTCTAAGAGATTTGTGTCTCAATCTGCAGGGATGAGTGGTGGCCAGGAGAAGTCATCATGACGGTCATGACTGGATGCAGAACAAGAGGGAAAGTGAATGACTTGTCAGAGAAACGTCACCTGTAAGTCGCAAGATTTAACTGCGCTGTAATCACTTATATATCTGCAGAGTCTGTGTACACTGGTATATACCACTATATGGTCACTATATGGCGGTAATATAGGTCTTTGTATACAGATCTTCATTCAGTAATAGTGTAGGGGTATTATTCAGTCACTATGTGGTGGCAATTTATGGTCATGTTCTATATGTAGTAGCGCTATTGGTAATGTTGATCAGGGTATAGTGGGATTTGTCTGGTAGTGGTATGATGGTGAAATTTATGTCGTGGTGTTCACTCCTTGTATTATGTAGTAATTGCATGACCTAAGAGGTCCTGGTAAATGTTCGTGTTTGGGAAGGTGGGGGGGCCCTATCCAAAAGCTTGCTATGGGGCTCTCTAGTTGCTATGGGGCTCTCTAGTTACGCCCCTGCATGAAGGGGATATTATCTTGCAAATATCACAAAATAGATGCAAGTCTTGTACAACAATAGCGTAGGTTTCTTGACTATGTGGGCAGCTGCTATCCAGAGAACCACTAGTGGCATAAACTTTGCAGAATAATTATGTTCAAATCACACTTCTGACCAAAGGTTGCATTAACTTAGCATAATTCTGAAACATCTCAGCTTGGCCTCCAGTCTAAATTACAGATATTTTTCCTGCCACAATGTCTGAGGTTATCTGCAATTTTAATCAAGTGTATGGAATAATTATCAAAGCACGAGGATAGAAGGAGATGTGCAGGGAAGATTAATGAGTCAGACACCTTTATATTTCAAAGCTTAAACTTCCATAGATCACATAGCAGTTCAGAATCATTGTATGAAAATTAACAAAATTAGGAGAAATGTAATAATTTCACTGCAGGGGCTGTTCATTTTTATTTTCCATTCTTGGCCTTGAGAAAACAGCACATGATAATTGTCAGTGTCAGTGTAAAATCTCCCGACTTATCTCTTTATGTTGTGATCACTGAAATATGATAAATTGAAAAGGGAGATGATTTGTGCTAAAAGGGGTTTCCCATTTTATTGATTAGCTTTAAAAACATAGGAAAAGGTTAATAAAGACTATTACCGAATATGTTGCTTTTCTGATTTTGCTTCTCTTCAGAGTTAGAGGAGATCTTTTCTCCTTTTGCACACAAGCATCCATAGTTACAGACCACCTCTCTCTGTTTTACAGGCTGCAGTGGTGATGTCACTCCCTTATCTGTTCCCTATCTAAAAGACTGGAGCTTGTTTACATTACTTACTAACAAGTTTTAACCCTATAGAGCTCGGTAGCTTTGTATACCGCAGTTTACAAACCGCTTTCACTCCCATCACTGTAACAGGCTCAGCTAGGAATAGCACAGCTGATATGCCAATCACTGCTACAGAACTGCCCACAGCCTAACTAGGAAGTGTGAGTATGAAGCTGGCTGCTGACCGTACTATTTGAATCTGTGTAGACAACTTTTTGGTCTTATAAAGCTAATAATCAGGGCAGCCATTAGGGGGGTACAGGCAGTACTCCTGTACCGGGCCCAGCCAGTCTGTGAAGCAAGAAGGGGGGGGGGCACCGCCACTGGCAGGTACCGCCCCCTTGCTTCATAGTAATAGTACAGAGAACAGGCCATAGGCCTGTTCTCTGTACCATGATGAGTGAGGCGCCTGCGCCGCTGTGTATGGCTGGGGCCCGGCGACGCTGAAGGGCGGCCCGCGCTGCATGTCCGGCCACAGCTGATGACATGCATGCACTCCTCCTGCGCGCTGTGACCGGAGCAGCTGGGCCCTCCTCTTTCTCTGTGTCTCAGGAGGGGCCGCGCTCTTTACTTACAGCTGCAGCAGCGTCGGTCTGTCACTCTCTTTCATTTCTCCAGCATCTCCTGTGATTGGAGTCGGCCCCTCCCCTCTCTCTGCCTGTGGGCGGGGCTTCAATGACTCCTGCTGGCAGAGGGAGGAGTGGCCAACTCCAATCACAGGAGACGCTGGAGAACAGGAAGGAGGTTACAGACGCTGCTCCAGCTGTATGTAAAGAGCGCGGGCCCTCCTCACACTCAGAGGTAATGTGGGGCCCTAGTGAAACCCCCCTTTACCTCAGCGACCACCCCCCCCAGCCTCTGGGGGTGGTCTGTGTGTGTGACACTGGGGGGGTCTGTGTGTGTGACACTGGGGGGGGGTCTGTGTGTGTGACACTGGGGGGGTCTGTGTGTGTGACACTGGGGGGGGGTCTGTGTGTGTGAGGCTGGGGGGTCTGTGTGTGTGACACTGGGGGGGTCTGTGTGTGACACTGGGGGGTCTGTGTGTGTGACGGTGGGGGGTCTGTGTGTGTGACACTGGGGGGGTCTGTGTGTGTGACACAGGGGGGGTCTGTGTGTGTGACAGTGGGAGGGGTCTGTTATGTGAGGCTGGGGGGTCTGTGTGTGTGAACATGGGGGTCTTTTGTGTGTGAACAGGGGGGTCTGATGTATGGTGAGGGGGGGGTCTGTGTGTGTGACACGGCGGGGGGTCTGTGTGTGTGACACAGGGGGGGGTCTGTGTGTGTGACACTGGGGGGTCTGTGTGTGTGGCTGGGGGGGGTCTGTGTGTGTGACCCTGGGGGGGGTCTGTGTGTGTGACACTGGGGGGTCTGTGTGTGTGACACTGGCGGGGTCTGTGTGTGTGACAGAGGGGGGGTCTGTGTGTGTGACGCTGGGGGGGGTCTGTGTGTGTGACACTGGAGGGACTGTGTGTGTGACGCTGGGGGGGTCTGTGTGTGTGACGCTGGGGGGGTCTGTGTGTGTGACGCTGGGGGGGTCTGTGTGTGTGACGCTGGGGGGGGTCTGTGTGTGTGACGCTGGGGGGGTCTGTGTGTGTGAGGCTGGGGGGGTCTGTGTGTGTGACGCTGGGGGGTCTGTGTGTGTTTGGGGGGGGGTCTGTGTGTGTACACTGGGGGGGGTCTGTGTGTGTGACACTGGGGGGGCCTGTGTGTGTGACACTGGGGGGGGGTGTGTGTGTGACACAGGGGGTGGGCTGTGTGTGTGACACGGGGGGGGCGGTGTGTGTGAACCTGGGGGGGTCTGTGTGTGTGACACTGGGGGGGTCTGTGTGTGTGACACTGGGGGGGGCTGTGTGTGTGACGCTGGGGGGGGGTCTGTGTGTGTGTGAGGCGGGGGGGTCTGTGTGTGTGACGGGGGGGGGGTCTGTGTGTGAGGGGAGGCTGGGGTGGGGGTCTGTGTGTGAGGCTGGGGGGGGTCTGTGTGTGTGATGGCTGGTTGGGTTCTGTGTGTGTGACGCTGGGGGTCTGTGTGTGTGACACTGGGGGGGGTCTGTGTGTGTGACACTGGAGGGGTCTGTGTGTGTGACACTGGGGGGGTCTGTGTGTGAGGCTGCGATGGTCTGTGTGTGTGAGGCTGGGGGGGTCTGTGTGTGTGAGGCTGAGGGGGTCTGTGTGTGTGAGGCTGGGGGGGTCTGTGTGAGTGGGGGCGGGGCGATGGGGTTGGAAGAGGGTGGGGTTGATGGGGTTGGCAGAGGGCGGGGTTGATGTGGGGGGGGGGGGCAGATGCTTCACCTGTATGGGGCCCTGAAATTTCTGATGGCGGCCCTGGTCATAATATTGCTTGCCATCTATATGCTTTGATCAGTCCTGGAACATTGGTGGTGGCACCCCCAAAACATCAAACCTTGCTTACCTGAGAAGTTAATAGAGGTACTGGAATATAGGTAGGCACAAAGTAGAGTCCAATATTTAAAAAATACAACTTAGGCCAGGTTCACATCTGTGTCACAGGTTCTGTTCAGAGGCTTCATTGCAGAGGCAGTGTTGGATCCATTACATAACAAACACCAACAATGCCTGATGGACCTTATTAACTAAGATAGGATCTGTCCGGATTCCATTGTGGTGTACATCATTTTAACAGAATCTGTGAGAGAGGCTCCTAGAATTATGCTTACATGTTGTCTCTACTTCTTCTTCTACATTGTAATATATCCATCTTCTCTGCATCATTTACACCAAGGTTTATGTAGTTTTCATTTATGAAAAAGTCCATGGGCATACAGTTTAAAGAGGTATTCTCATCTCATTAATTATGTAAGAACATGTAGGCAAATGCAAATAAATTTTACTACTAAATACACTGCTGTTTTGATTTTGCCTTCATTCAGAGTTAGAGAAGTTCTTATACCGATTGTTAACAGAAGATTTCCTAGAATATCAACCACTTCTATCTGCTCTAGCAGCTCTGACTAGGATGGTCAATCCCTGCCATGTCTTATTAGAAGCACAGGGGCTTGTTTATCTCCTTTACTGACAAATTTTAACATTTTAGAGCTCTGTAGCCTTGTGTCCTGCTGTTAAAATCCTTCCCTTAACAATGTCCCACTAACAGGCTTATCTAGTAATAGCAGATCTGAAATTTGATTCTCCTTTTGAACTGCCCACAACTGAACAGGTAGTAGGAGCCTGAAGCTGGCTCTGAAACACCTAGATAGAAAAAATTATTTGACTAATACTGTAAAGAAGTAGAAATTATAAAGCACAAGCGCCAATATAAGAGTGAGCTGTTGAAAAAATGGCAAGGGATTACTCTGCCTGCTTCCCAAACTTTAATTACCAATTATACGTAAAAACAAGCGCTAACTCTTCTATATATCTCCCAACTCAATATAGTAATATTCTGGGCAATAGGATAGATAAATGGTGGCTATCATATGGTATAAAAAAAGTATCCGTCTATTAATATTTTGATAATAAAGGTAAATTAAAAGCTTTTATATTTAATGACCTGTATCTAAACTGACAAGAAGAAAGGGGTGGTAGTTCATGCTAGTTTGGCGGCTCCAATGCAGCCCTGATGAAGGAAGTGGTGTGTTCTTCTGAAAAGCGTTGGCAATTTTGTATTGGTCAGGCCCCCGTAGCCTAGGTGGCATCACCTTAGCCTACCAGCTAGTTTGTATGTGTTGGAGACCTGAGTGCTGCCGGCCGGAGTGCTCGGTCAATTCAAACACAAACACAAATATTCCTTACTTTGTCAGTGAAGTGGGTCACTGTGGATATCGTACTAACGGATGCAGTTTACGGAAGGTGCTTTTAGGTATGTGGCAAGTGTAATCTTCTGGTGCTTTTACTATATGTGTATTTTAAAATGACCTTTTGGAGTGATATACAGAGTTGATTGGGATAGAAGAGCTAATCGTGGGTTAACCACGCTGTTCACATCGCTGTGTCCCTTATTCTGTAAGATGCTGTAGTTTTAGAGCATTTAATGCTCAAATCTGCAGTTTTCAGCCAGAAAAGAGTAATGAAAAAAGTCAGTTTTTTCCATACCCCGCCCACCTCAATTGATAAACCTATTACATTGAATAGGTAGAAACATGTGAATAACTGTCAGTGGGTGGGGCTAGCCTTTGGTGGGAGGGGCTAACATCTGCTCCTGAATAAGATTTGAGCATTAAATGCTCTAAAACTACAGTATCTTACAGACTAAGGGACACAGCGCTGGTAACAGCATGTTTGTCACTAGCTTGTGCTGTCCTCAACAAGGGGGGCATACTCTATGTGACAGGTTCCCTTTAACCCCTTAAGTCGAACGCCTGAAAAGTAGATAATGACCAGAAATTTTTTTTTTTGTTTTTGACTACTTGTGTTTCAACAGTTTTAACTTTTACATTTTTAAAACATTTTTTTTTTTAGTTTTTTTTACATTTTTTTGATACCATTCACATTTCACACTTAACTTGTTAGATTAATTCTACAGGTTATTACGGTCTTGTGGATACCTAATATGTGTAGGTTTTTTTGTGTGTGTAATGTATGCACAATTATTTTTCATTAAATATTTATTTTTATTTTATTATTCATTTTTATTCCTTTTTTTTTTCCACTTTTTATGTTTTTTTCTTTTCTTATTACTACTTTAAATCCAATGAAGGGATAGCTGTTTTACTTTTTTTTCCACTTAGTAATGTATTAGCATATTCATATATGCTAATACATTATAATCTGTGTCAGTCTGACACAGGCAGTGATCAGGACAGCACACAGTCTGCCCTGATCACTGGCTTCTTACACAGACAGCCCTGGGGCTACTCTATGTCTCCAGGGCTGACTGTACAGCCGTTCCCCGGGCTCTGTCGGGTCACCGGGTGTTCTGATCACCCAACAGAGCAGGGAAACCCTTTGATTGCCCTGCGGTGACTATCCGTGGCAATCAAAGGGTTAAAGCACCGGGGAGCGGAGGTTTCTCCCGCTCTCTGGTGCTTGCAGGAGCTGTGCTGGGATCAGGGCTGTGTAGTACAGCCCCAATCTCAGCGCTGTTGCGGCACCCGGAGCTGCAAACTCCGATGTCTGCAGCGACGCCAAAAGATGTCGCTGCAGACGAACGACCTGAAATGCCCATCGTCAAAAGACGGTGGGTGGTCGTTAAGGAGTTAAATCAATAGTGATTTTTGAGCTATTCTATTGCCCAGTATATTGCTGTATTGAGTTGGGAGATACATAGAAGAGATAGCGCTGGCGTCATTTGTTCTGACGTATAATACTCTAAAGAGTAAGTACATAACCATTGACTATTAGGAGTTTTTCAACCTTTAAAAGTGAAAGGATATGGCCAAGATATTTCCTGAGGGTTAGACTGCTGGTTGATGGTACCACCGCCATTATTAAGAATGAAGATGAAGCACCAGTCGGGAGTGATTAATTTTATAATATATAGCAATATTTCCAATTCACAATCACTGAATCCCCTACATTGACTTCACTAATAAAATGCAATAAGCTCATGAGCAAGTATCCCAAAGGTGAATAAAAGCAGTTACACTTTTGTCATTTCACTCAATGGCTGTACTGGGGATATTTATAATCTATATCAGAAAAACTTACCTCTGTTCATCAGCAAGGTATAATAAAAAATTAATCTATGCAATAATAACAACGCTGTCAATAGTAAAGAGAATGTTATCATCAGTAATAAAATAAGACGGTACTCTTTCTGCATGAAGCTCTCTGCTTCTTTACATACCAAACAAGCCCCTTCCCTTCCTGTACCTTGCATACAGTTTACAGATCCTGCACACACGATTCTCATTTTTCCATATGCACATCTGGCCAGCATGATTAATATCACAACGATTTTTTATTTCCACTGGGAAATTCAACCGTTTCCAAACAAGCCTTCTTGGTTCATTAAACTTTTCAAGAAGCCATGACGCTGTCACTTTAAACAGTAAAGTGCATAAACATGTCGGAAAGAAAAGTCATTAATTGCAGAAAATATTTGTCATAAATGGTCTGCTGATAAATGAGCTCTCCAGATCCGTACCCGGGATTCGCTTCATTTCAATATGTCTTTTCTAATTACTGAATGTAAGTGGATTGACCTTGAACATGACTTGAATGCTGTCGAACCACGGCTAAATACAAAGAATTTATTCATCAAGCTGCGATAATTATCACTGAGGAAACTACAAAAAAAATGAGTCCACTCTGCATTTTTAACTAGATTACCAGACCATACACCAGAAATTTCAAATATTTTTTCATGTAGGTTAGGAAATTGCTATTAAACGGTATGCATACCTTTGCAGCAAATTTTGCAACTAGGTATCCACAGCTACTATGCAGACCTCAGTGTCTCCATGGTGACAGACTACAAATATGCAACTGCAGGATCATATATATACTAAGACACAAAGGTCTGCATAGGAGCTTAGCATTGTGTATCGGACACATTTTGGCAAACCAATCGTCAGCTTGTGGGTAAATCGGGTAACCAATTGGCTTTCTATCCAGCAGGAAAAAGGAAATGTACTATGCACTTCTTTTGTTTCTACTGACTGGCAGACTTTCAATTGATTGCCCAAATCCCAGGAGTCATAACTTTTTTCATACCTGTATTAGGGCTGGTTATACTTTCAATGGTACAATTTATTTTACCATACAATGTATTCAAATGGAACTGAAATGCATTTGCTCAATATATTTTATGGAATTCATTGTTACAGAGTTCCCCCATTTACTTTATTCTTCAGGTGAGTTTCATTATGATAATATTAATATTTTTTAATGTTTTAATATTTAAAAAGAATAGAAAATAACTTTTTTAATAGTTATACATTTTTCTTTCATCCATCGATGGACCTATATGAGAGCTTGTTTTTTGCATCACTGTGGTTTTCATTGTTACTATTTTGGGTACATGTGACTGTTTAATCCTTTCTTAAAAATGTTTATTTTTTTTTCATTGCATTAGTTTTTTTCCTCCACGTCTTCCAAAAGCCATAACTTTTTTTTATGTTTCTGTCTACATAGTTGTATGAGGGCTTGATTTTGTGGGACAAAATTTACTTTATAATGGTGCAATTAACAGTACCATATAATGTACTAGGAGTTTGGGAAAATAAATATCTGTATTCTGCAGCTCGAAAAAAAACCGGTGATAACAAATGTGTCCATTTTTCTTTATCTTTTAACTCTTTAACGACCACCCGCCGAATTTTGACGTCGGCTGGTGCATGTCGTTCGTCTTCAGTGACGTCTTTTGGCATTGCTGCAGACATTGGAAATTGTGGCGCCCGGCGTCACAGCAACGCTTGGGACGGGGCTGTACTAAACAGCCCTGTTCCCAGCACAGCTCCTGCAAGCACCGGGAAGCGGGGGAAACGTCTGCTCCCGGTGTTTTAACCCTTTGATTGCCGCAGTTCGTCACTGCAGCGCAATCAAAGGGTTTCCCTGCTCTGTTGGGTGATCGGAACTTCCGGTGACCCGACAGAGCACGGGGAATGGCTGCAGAGTCAGCCCTGGTGACCTCGAGTAGCCCCAGGGCTGTCTGTATAACAAGCTAGTGATTAGGGCAGACTCTGAGCTGCCCTGATCACTGCCTGTGTCAGACTGACACAGATTATAATGTATTAGCATATATGAATATGCTAATACATTACTAAGTGTAAAAAAAAAAAAAAAAAAAAAAAGTAACAGTTATCCCTTCATGGAATTTAAAAAAAAAGTAAAATCCATTAAAAAGTCAAAAAAAATGAAAACATAAATAATAAAATAAAAATAAATATTTAATAAAAAAGAATTGTGCACACATTATACACACAAAAAAACCTACACATATTAGGTATCCACACGACCGTAATAACCTGTAAAATTAATCTAACAAGTTATTAAGTGTGAAATGTAGATGGTGTTAAAAAAATGTAAAAAAACAAAAAAAATGTAAAAAAAAAATAAAATACTGTAGTTATTTATTAGTGCACTTAAATTATTCCCCCATAAAGTACAACTCGTCAGAACTGTTGAACCGCAAGGAGGCAAAAACTAAAAAAATATTCTGGTCATTAACTACTTTTAAGGCGTGCGGCTTAAGGGGTTAATACTTTTTGAAAAATAAAAGCATTCTCTTTTTTTAACTTTACGCTGCAGCGCCATTTGTTGCAAGCAATAACTTTTTTATTTTTACATCTGTGAACCTGATTCTTTTTTAACCTAAAAAATGCACCTTTTTTCTTCTACAGTGTTCACCATACAAGATAAATTGTTATATTTGAATAAATCAGACCTGTACAGACAAAACTATACCAGTTACTTTTTAATTTTTGTTATTTTTTTAGTTGTAAAATGATAAAATGAGGATTTTTGTACATTTTTCTGCATTAAATACATAATACAGAAAGATGTAGAACTATGGCTCTCATATTGCAACATGTAATAGGAGTAGTAACACGGCAGCTATGGAAACCTTCATAAGGCTTTCAGCTGCCATAGCAATCTCGCTGTGGGAGAGCCATAAGTTGTGCAGCACTGTTCCCCATGCATATAGATGTTGAGACATTAACATCCGGCACACACTGTGTATGGAGCAGGCTGAGTGAATTATTCGACTCCATAGCTCCTTACTGACAGTATTACACACCCATATTTCCATTGTTGGTAAGGGGATAATTAATTTCTATTCCATTTTCAGGCAAGGTGACCAAAAAACCCCCCATTAAACTCTGGTTTAACGACTTAACATCCAGGGTCGAAGTTATGTTAAATCGTAGCTGTTGTTCAACTCAGGTTTTACAACTAATTTACACCCAGTACTTGCTGTATATTAAGCAGGCTTGGCCCCTAAGCTTACTTCATGCACCCAGCCCAACACTGTTACATGTAAATACCATGCTGAAAATATTTATAATATCAATTCAGAACAGGTCAGAATATGAAAGTTAACCTTGGTCACCACAAATTTGTAAATGTATACCAATCAAATGCTGACACAAAAAAAAATATATATATATATTTACAATGAAATATATCTTCATAATCTTTATTGCACAAAATAATAATGAACAAAGACTCCATATCTTAAATCACAACTATTAAAGGGTTAAAAATCATCAAAAATATATTCTTGGTTGTGAATAAGATATCATGTCCTTTACTGTTTTGTGCAACAAAGATTATGAAGATATATTTCATTGTAAAAATATATTTACTTGCAGAAATATTTGTCTACATAGTTGTAGTGAAAACTGAATAAGAGTTGTCATCCACACGCTGCAGGAATTTATGGAAACTGACCTGTGGTGCAGATTGAAATCTATAGTATATCCCTTTTTGTTACATATTTTCACAGCAGATTTAACCTCCTTAATACATCAGGGGTAAAATTCTTAATAATACATAGACTTTGCTGCTAATTTTTCACAAATTTGAAAGGAACAATCCACCCGATGTAAATTTACCTTTATGATGCTTTTATGTATATTGTATTACATTTTACAAACTTATCATTTAAACCCTTCCATTAGTTACATTGCCAGATACAGTATTACATTCATAGCATGTAAAGGCTAGATTGAAGGATACGATCATGTTCTTGTCTCACTTATTCTTTCACACCATGTCCAGCCTTCTTGTTACAAGGCACCCCGCAGCCCGCATATTGGGCCACGGGCGCACTCTGGTCCCCTCTTCCAATATGCTGCCGGGGACTAGTGGTACCGCGGTCCGATTGCAGGGTTGTGGGCGCGCTGCTATTGCTGGCAGGAACTTACCTAACCGCGCTCCTGCTCCTTCCACTCCTCTGCCGGCCAGTGCGTATACTCCCATTCTCTAGGGTATGCGTGCAACGGTTCTCAGGAATTTAAAGGGCCAGTGCGCTGGTAATCGGTTATTGCTGGGTGCTGACCCTATATACACCTCCCTTAGTTCCCTGCTGGATCTTTAGTGCATTGTGCCTATTGAGAAAGCATTCCCAGAGTCTTGCTACTGTTACCATGTACCATAACATTTTCCTCCATCCCTCGACCACAAACCTTTGCCGTCTGTCCTGACCTTCCTGCCTGTCCCCAACTATGAGTTTGCCTTACGATTTTGTACCACGCTACACCTTTACAGGAGTGTAGAAGGCACCAGTATATATGAAAGTTTTTCACAGCACTTTTTACATGTGTCCCAGTCTACGGCAAAATTTGTCTCAGCCATGCCAATTTGAAATTAGTATTGATTTATATGACAGTCATGTGGCAAACTTTGAGGCAAATTTACACTTTGTGTCAAACTTTGGCATAGCCGTACGGTTCTGCCACGACACACAGCCACAAACTTGGCGCATTCAAAAGTATTTTGTCTGTTGCCAAGTTTGGTGCTACGGCTGTCCATACATCTGTCGAACAGAGCTACAACAGGTTTTTGGCTGCAAAGAATGCATGTCATCCTTAGAACATGTTCATTCTTAGGTTGGAAAATGTGTGGAATTTTACTATTGATGTCAATGGGGATGGCTTAAAACATCGTGTAAAATGTGCCCAAAACATTTGTATGTGGTTTATAATGCAGATACACGTCCAAAACCACATAGAACTTAATAGGACTCGTTTCTGAATGTAAATGTCACGTCAAGGGAGGTGCAGTGAGCCCTAACTGGAACCCAGCCCACTGTCCCTGCCTACTTGACGTGCTGCCCTAGGCGGCAGACGGCAACTGGGCAAACAGTCCCTGCTCTACTAAAGTGCTGGGGACGGGAGGAAGTAGAATAGTCGGGACAGCCCGGGGGTCATATCAAATAGGAACGCCAAAGCCACAAATCAGAACCAGAGGGATAAACGTAAACAAGCCGAGGTCAAACACGAACGGGAGCGAGGTACAAAATCTGGAGACAAACCGGGGTCAGGAGAACAGGCCGAGGTCAGGTATACAGATAAGCAAACACAAAAAAAAATAACAAGGTAGCCAGTAATATCACAGGCACAGCACCCAGCCTTCAGGGAGTTTAAATGAGATTCCTGGATACCGCCCCTGCAGCTCATTGGAGCGGCCTCCGGGTCCTCCCATTGGCTGGTGCAACTCGCCCCCTGTCAGGAGTGGCTGGGCCCCTGTCACTCACAGAGTTGTCAGCAGCAAGTGTATCAGGGTGGGGATCGTGCTTTCAGTGCTGCAGCCTGCAGATCCCTAGAGCCTGAGCACAGCCAGCCCTGACAGTACCCCCCTTTTAGGAGGGGCCACGGACCCTTCCGTGGTCTGGGTTTGTCTGGTGAGACTCTGGAGTTCCCTCACCAGGCGATCAGCATGGATGGGTTTTTGCCGGAAACCATGATCTCTCTCAGGACCATACCCCTTCAATGGCCCAAAGGTACTGCAGTGACCTTTGGGCCTTACGCGAATCTAAGATACGGGTGACTTCATTTTCTAACTCCCCCTCTAAGCAAACTGGAGAAGGATGCCTAGAGGGCGGAGTCACAGGCTGAATATACCTCTTACGAAGTGCACGAAGGGACACATTATGTATACGGAGAGAAGAGGGTAAATTCAGCCGATAAGCCACCGGGTTAGCCATCTCCTGAACCACATACGGACGTTCAGGTACCGGTGGAGGGCATAGTTCACCAGGAGGACGAGTTCTGGGAACCATAGCCCGCGCGCAAACTGCACAAGATGCCGCATAGGCCTCAGCGCTGGCACATCCGCTTCCAGATAGAGCATCAGCCTGCACATCAGTATTACCCAGCATGGTAAGGAGACATCTGTCAACACACCGCTGTCCCCACCTGACTAATTTCCCTGAATTCCAGTCAAACACTGGGTTATGTTTCTGAAGCCAGGGCAGCCCCAAAACCACATCAGCGGGCAGCCCCTCCATGACGAATAGAAAACACTTTTCAATACGCCCCGAGCTAGTGGGGTGGAGTCAATAGCCACAGCCCGCAGAAAGTCAGATAGCGGTCTACAAGGTAGGCCCAGACTTTTGGGCGAAAGACGCATCAACAAAAATTAGAAGCTGATCCAAAATCCACAAACGCATCCCAGAAGGGGGGACAGCGACAAGTATGTAATCTTAACTGGTAGCAGCAACTTATTAGTTTTACAATAGGAAATACCTGCTCGCCTAGGTGATCTTCCTGCTGACCACCTAGGCGTTGGAGTTTCTCCCGACCCGGGCTTCCGTTTGGGCTTCCCCAATTCTGTGTCCATTCTTCTCCACAGTAGAAGCAACAACCCCTGGATTACGCGAGTATTCCTACGGCCCCTAGCCGTAGTGATGAAAAGTCCCCCACTTGCATGGGCTCTCTGGGTTTAAGTCGGAAAACAACGGGTTTAGGGGTGACTATGGTGTGGCCACCGGGGGGGGGGGAACCTTTTCCTGCCGTCGTTCCCGACGAACGGCCAGTGCCTGGCCTCATTAAAGTACCAGGGGTTAGGGTGGGCCCCCAATAAATCCTTCACATGGTCAGTTAACCTAATCTAAACTGGCATCTGAGAGCTGCATCATTCCTTCAGACGGAACGCACCAGCGACAAATTGGGCAAAAATCCTCCACCGTCTTCTCACCCTGCCTCAAAGGTGGTCAGCTGAGCCTCGGCCACAGGTTCCCTATCAGGGTCATTAAAAGTACCCCTAAAACGGCAAAAGATCTGTCCACAGAAGACAGTTCGGTGAGTCATGCGGTAACGAAAATGCCCACTCCTGGGAGGGACCCTGCAGTAGGGACATAACAATTCCCACCCTTTTTTCTCATTCCCTGGGTAAGTGGGCGGAGCCTAAAAAAAAGGCGACAACCCCCTCTAAATGCCACAAAGGCCTTCCTGTTGCCAGAGAAACCTGTCAGGCAACTGGATTGGGGGTTCCAAGGAGGGGAAGGTAATGCAGGGACCCTTGATTGGGGGTAGCCTCCTGTTGTTCTACCCTCAGCGCCAGATTCTGGACTAGCTGGGTTAGCCCCTGCATCTGCTTACCAGAGCTTTTCATGGGGTCCAGGTGAGGGTAGAGCACTAATGGTTTCGGCCCGTGATAATGTCCGTCAAGGGAGGTGCAGTGAGCCCCAACTGGAACCCAGCCCACTGTCCCCGCCTTCTTGACGTGCTGCCCTAGGCGGCAGCGGCAACTGGGCGACAGTCCCCGCTCTGCTAAAGTGGTGGGGACGTGAGGAAGTATAATTGTCTGTCAGTTCGGGTCAATATCAAATAGTTATGAACGCAAAGCCACAAATCAGAACCAGAGGGATAAACGTAAACAAGCCGAGGTCAAACACGAACGGGAGCGAGGGTACAAAATAGGAGGGCAAAACCGGGGTCAGGAGAACAGGTCGAGGTCAGGTATACGGATAAGCAAACACAAAAACAAATATCAAGGTAGCCAGGAATGTGTAACGGTGTGGCGCCGATGGACGTACGCTGAAGCGCCGACCGCAGACATCCGGGTGTGGATCCTCTGTGATCACACAGGCGAGGTGGTAGCTGGAGGACCACGCCAGGGAGTGGAGTCTAAGCCTGGTCTTCGCCAGAGCCCGCCGCAAAGCGGGATGGACTTGGCTGCGGGACCCCCAGGTCACTACCCCTGACGTGGCTTCCGTAACATATAGCACCACAGGATTACGGCAGGAACTGGAAGGGTAACACATCAGGTACAGACCAGGGAACACGGCAGGAACAGGGAGCAAATACAGGACAGGAACACGGGAAAGGGTACAGGAGGGCACAGACACGACGCGGACGGCGGCCAGGAGCTCAGATGGGCCCAAAACATGGACCAGCATCTCAGGGGGTTAAAGGCTCAAATAGGACCTGAGATGCTGGGGAGGAGCTCAAGAGGGGGAAACAGCTAGACACAGCAAAAAAACTGCAATGAACTGACCCAGAGTAGAGCCAGAACTTCCTCTTATAGCCAGAGGTCAGGGATGAAGAGGAAAGGGGCACAGAACAGGAAACTATAAATTTGGCAGGAAGCTGCCGCGGCACGCCCTTTGGAGGCACAGTGCACAGACAGGACCCAGGAAGTAACCCAAGACTGGACAGGACAGGCAAGTACATAGCAGAACACAGGCTGCTGGGACCCCTGCACAGGGAGCCCCAGCAGAGACATGGCAGGCACGGACAGGCCGACGGTCCAAGGCAGGGACCGCCGCATGAACCGTGACAGAATGTCACAGGCGCAGCACCCAGCCTTCAGGGAGTTTAAATGGGATTCCTGGATACCGCCACTGCAGCTCATTGGAGCGGCCTCCGGGTCCTCCCATTGGCTGGTGCAACTTGGCCCCGGTCATGAGTGGCTGGGCCCCTGTAACTCACAGAGGTGTCAGCAGCAAGTGTATCAGGGTGGGATCGTGCATCAGCTGCTGCAGCCTGCAGATCCCTAGAGCCTGAGCACAGCCCAGCCCTGACAGTAAACCATGAAACACTAATTGAAAATTGCATCATCCAACACGGTTTTCAACAGCAGAATCCATTGAATAAATTTTACTCGTCGTGTGGACAACTCGTATTATACATAGAAACATCCCACAGCTTACAGGAACTACAATGGAAGTGATGCATATCTAAGTGCTGTTAATCTAAAGTAACATTACACAGAGCTTATATTGTTCCTGTCACTTTGTCCTCGATTCCCTGCTTGTGCTGTGTCGATAGTGTTGAGTCAGTGTGGTCTTTAGAGCACACTTTCCTACTGGTTTGCAGGATCCTATTAAAGCTGTTAAGCAAGTGATTGTTGGCAAACTTGTTGACTGGTTAACATGTTGCCATTGATAGCCCACAGATGTATGGTGCTTCAGCTTCATATATAAATTGAAGGTCACTGCTCTAATTGTTGCTGGTTTAGAGCATATTCATGGGACAGACATGCTATAGATTTTCCACAGTGAATTTGGTCACATTAAATACAAAGTGAGTTACAGTAACAGAAAATTGAATATGATTTTTAAAATTTCATCCAGAAAGAATTTTATGTATGTATTTTATGCTGCAGATATGCTATGATTTTGTTGTGGATTGTTTCCATCAGCTCTCATTTATGACATGGTGTTGTATCTCAGGTAAAGACCATGGTGATAGCAAACATCATCTTAATAGTTAATGTACAAGCATAAATAGACATTTTGAACTTTTTTGTCATTCCATGGCTAGAAAATGTTAGACAATGTTAGATATATAGTTTACGATCTACATACTCCCCATTTTAATCCTTCTTATTAAATAGGCTATCCTTTCAAGAAGGAGGATCCTGCAGAAAAGAGTTAATCCTGCTCTTCAGAATTCAACTCAGTCATTCCCCACATGGTATCTTATTTATCTAAATGGAAACAATGTCCTACCACATTGATCCTGTAGTGACCTCTGTAGGATAAATGAGCTTTGCCTAGTGATTGCTGCTGATCATTGGGGCATCTTCTGTCATGGTGGATTCATTACACAAGAGAGTCTTACATGCCTTTCTTGAAAAATATAATATTACAGATTATGGGTACTAGATTCTGGAGATAGGACATTAATCCAGGGATTTATTCATGGTGCCATATTTGAAGACAGGAGGACATTTTTTCCTTTTGTATGGTGCATTTGATGTCTGCCTAATAGGGTTTTTGCTTTCTTCTGGATCAACACTGTTGGGTTATATGTTACACTTGATGAACATGTGTCTTTTTCCAACTTTATCTGCTATGTTACTGTTATAGGTTTCAGCTTTTGTAACTATAATAACTAGCCAATCCCTAGCAGGTCCACATTTTGAAAAAGAGTTGTCTAAATGCAACCCCATCATTAAGAATAGGTTGAGAGACCCTATAAATCACTGAGTTACTTTACCACTTACTGACACAGGGCATATGGGTACATCCTAGTGCTAGTAAGGTTCTATGAAGTGGACTTACTCTGTAAGTCTGCTACCCAGTAGGCTGGTGTCAACTTCTAATGATGGCTGACACCCGCCACTAACAGCAGGGAATGGAGCCGGCTTTGTTCCCTGCTGTTTAACCCTTTAGAAGTAGCAGTCATTGTGGCCACTGTGTCTAAGTGAATGAGAAATGGTGCCGCACACTGTTCCTCACTCTGATCGGCACACCCACCATGAGATTGCGGGGTGTCAATCCATTAACATGACACTACCATAGCCACCATGCATTGGCTTCTATTACTTCCTGCACCACCCTTTTGCATGTTTTTTTCCATGCAAAAGGGTGTTGTAAGCTAAGCCAAGAAGCAGAGTCTAAGTAGATCCCGGGATTCACCAAAGCCCGCCAAAAGGCAGGATGGGCTTGCTGCGGGAAGCTACCAGATCACTAGCCCTTATGTGATTTGCTTGCGGTGACAGCCAGGGTGCAGCATGGTACAAAATTGTCAGCCAAAATTGTAAGCTCTGTACCAAGGTGGGCTTCCCAGAATACAGTAAGGTCACAGATGAGAGAAACAACTCCAACACCAGTTCAGACCAATCACTATAGCACAAGGGTATTATCCTGATACCTCAAGAACATGTACATATAAACACAAACTATGACCTTGTGCTATGCAGCGAGTCACCTTACAATATCCTCTGGACTCACCGATATATAGAAAATCTAACCGCTATTTAAGTCATTAAAACCTTATGTAAATTGAGCGACAGTGTGGACACATTTTTCATGGTGTAGCACAAGGGTTTACAAACCTCCAAAAGTACCCACTTTTCAAAGAGTACCATTAACCAATTAAAGATCTCCCCAACAAAATCAACTAAGAAAATTACCAACAATGGTTTAGGACTTGTTCTGCAGTCTCATCTGGATGTTATTTCCAGAAATGTGCATGTAAGGCCCGATTCTAAATAAGAGCCTCACTAATCTGTCTACAGTCCTAACCAAGGGCTCTATCCGGCTGGGATGCCTGCTCCCCAGTAGTGTTGAGCGAGTACGTTGGCTATCGACATTGGGCGATAGTCGATAGTCGGCCACCATCGATAAGGTTTTCGATAGTCAAATAGTCAAATCATCCCGATGACCATTAAAGTCTATGGGAGAGCAACAACACCTTCATTCTTAAAACCCAAACAGGGCTGGAGAAGCTGGAATTAACAGCCACAACACAAATGGATACCTGCTACATCTAAGGCACAACACAAAGGGGCTATAAAAGCCACAGAAAAAAAGTCACACACCATTCACTATCCCTGTCTTGTACCACAGCATGACCCTTAAACCTGCATCACCCACAAATGAAAAAGTGCCAGAAGGCAGTATTATTTGAACCATCATTTTACTTGAACTGGGCAATAAATATCCCTGTCCTGGAACGCAGCATAACCCTTAAACCTATCTGACCCACAGATTAAAAAGTGCCTGAAGAAAGTAGTCTTTCAACCACCATTTTAGTTGAACTGGACATTGACAAACCCTGTCCTGGACCGCAGCATGACCCTTAAACCTGTCTGACCCACAGATTAAAAAGTGCCGGAAAAAGGAGTCTTTCAACCCCCAAATTTTAGTTGAACTGGACATTGACTAGAACTGTCCTGGACCGCAGTATGACCATTAAACCTGTCTGACCCCCAGATTAAAAAGTGCTGGAAAAAGGAGTCTTTCAACCACCAATTTAGTTTCACTGGACATTGACTATACCTGTCCTGGGCCAAAGCATGACGCTTAAACCTGTCTGCCCCAAAGATTAAAAAGTGCCAGAAAAAGGAGTCTTTCAACCACCATTTTAGTTGAACTGGACATTGACTATCCCTGCCTGGACTGCATCATGACCCCATAACCGCATGACCTACATGACGATGATGATGACGACATTTGTGGCCGTGACTGGGAGGACGAGGAGGTAAGACTGCTGGATGCAGGTTGCATTAACCACTGAAGGACAGATTGGCGACGATGTTCCTTACTTAGATTCACAGGGGCCCTGACCCAGCGATGACAGGCCTGACGGTCCTGCAACTGACGATCCGCTGGCATGCGTGTTGTCGCCAGCACTGGACGGAGCACCTTCTCTCGTACCTCTACCTCCATGTGCTACCGCCCTCTTTGTTCGCTTACCACCTGCATTTCGCTCCATGTTCAGAAATTTAAAAATTTGAGAAGGTATGGAATAATTTTGGAAAGTCTCTTATTAAAAGACGGCAAATCACAGCTATTCTCAAATCCCTCTAATCAAAACAAAATTGCTGGATTCAAATTTAACTGCAAGGTGTCTATCAACCAAATCTGGACTGGGCAAAAGTGCAAAAAACACGCATCTGTTATGTTTTCGTATATTACACAGTATTTTTTGCACCTTTCTATTCACCTGTGGTTCCTATAAAATTGCTGTATTCAGTTTGACGTTCATGCTGCGTCATTGTACATATGTTTTTCGCGCCAACGTAAAAAAACACGTATCTGTTATGTTTTCGTATAATACACGGATTTTTTGCACCTTTCAATTCACCTTGGGTGACTATAAAATTGCTGTTTTCAGTTTTACGTGCAAGCTGCGTACATGAACATATATGTAGTGCTTCAAAGTCAAAACAACCTGTATCTGTTATGTTTTCGTATAATACACGGTTTTTTTTGCACCTTTCAATTCACCTTGTGCTATAAAATTGCTTTTTTCAGATTTACGGGGGCAAGCTGCTCAATGAACAAAGCTGTTGCCCAAAAGTCAAAAAACACGTATCTTTTAGTTTTCGTAAATACAGGGTATTTTTTGCACCTTTAATTCACCTGGGGTGACTAAAAAATTTGCTGTTTTAAAGATTTAAATGCAAGCGCGTCAAAAACAAAGCGTATTGGCCCCAAAATAAAAAAAACACGTATCTGAAATTTTTTCGGATAATAAAAGTTTTTTGCACCTTTAAATTTCACCTGGGGTGACAAAAAAAATTGCTGCTTTAAAGATTTCCCGTGCAAGCTGCGTCAATGAACAAAGCTGTATGCGCCAAAGTCAAAAAAACCATCGTAAATGTTTTTTCGATAAACAGGGTTTTTTTTTGCCCCTTTCATTTCACCTGTGGTGACTATAAAATTGCTGTTTTAAGATTGAAGTGCAAGGGGGATATATAAATAAAGGTGGAATGGGTAAAATTGAAATGAACACCATTTTAAAGTATACTAAAAATAAAAGTGAGTTTTGCACCTAACACAGAGACCTGCAGTTACTAGAAATGATTGGGATCCTAATATAATTCAGGCGCCCATACCCAGAAATATTTTAATAGCAAACTGTTAATAATAAATATTCATGCAATTCTACACAAATCTTGGTCTTTTTCCATGTTTTTTATAAGCTTGTTGTTTGCCCAGGGGCCCCCCCCCCGTCCCCCCGTGACTTTTTCGCGGTGATGCCCTTTTAAAATTCTCTACTAACTACATAAAAACTTCCAATCTCTAATCTAACAAATTTTAAGGGTCCGCTAAAGTAAGGTTTTCTCTGTGCAGAAATAAATAATTTCGCTGAGCTGTTTGGCCACAGGCAAGCGCACGTCCCACTCCTATAAAAACCCGGAAAAACCTAGGCTGAACAGGAAAACGCTTTTTAAAAAAATTTAAAAGAGGGCATGTGATTTTTCCAGCCAAGCAACCAACACACCCAGTCCCGACGTCGACCACATCTCACCCCCGCCTATTTTGAAATCTGATTTGCTGGGCCCCCAAAATTACAGGGAAACGCCGAAAATGGCGCATCTAATAATGATCACAGATTTTAGCCTTAATTATCGCATGATCTAAAAATTTCGATCACCATAAAAACCTTGCCGATTTCAACTTTGTCGATAATAATCGCTCAACACTACTCACCAGTCCCAGAATTTTCCTTGGCCAAATTCCATTCACAGGTTACGGGCATAGTTTCCTTCTGTCAACATCCAGTGTCGCAGATGACGTTCACTCCAATTTAACACTTCTCCTCTAACCATGATAAGACAGCAGATAACTCCCTCTGATATCCATAGGTTTCAGTCCCCAACATACACACCCACAGCTGTACTTCTGATTAGCAGGAAGGTTCCTGAGTGAGAGTATTGGTGTGTTTCTCTTGCAGCTTTGTTGATCTTCTCTCTCTGACACTCTGACTCACTCTCTCACAGACAGACAGAGCCTGCTAACAGACTAGCAGTTTTTCTTGAACTGTTTCTGTAACTATTGTTACAGCCCCTATTCTATCAGCTTGTCTTATTGGACAGCAGTACATATCTTTCCAGAACTGGCTGTAGAGTGTGTCAACCCTGTAACTTCTGCATATTTATCTGTTTAAGCAAACACTTAACTCTTTTCTATATCCCAGGGGCACTTAAAGGGGTTGTCTCACTACGAAGATTATAGTTGAAAATGTGGGGACCAAAAATCTAAGGATGTGCGTCCTTGGTTACTATTGGCAAAGTGCTACGGTTTTAGAGAACGGGCTGGTTTACATGTGCTTAGCAATGGTGTTTGTTTACTGGTCAGGGAAGCATTCTCTCCTGCCCAGGTCATGCACATGCAAAGGAAAGGCAGTGAAGAGGAGGGGCAGGGATGTGTGTATTGGCAGGCGCAGAGGAGAAGCAGTGAGAAGACTTGCAGGGGGGTTGTGTGTATTGGCAGCGACATACAGGGACAAGAGGCAGTGAAGAGCGGGGGAGGGTGTATTGGCAGCCACAGGGATGTGTGTATTGGCAGCCACAGGGATGGAGGAGAGGCAGTGAAGAGGATATAATACACACAACCCCCCTGCAAGTGCTCTCACTGCTTTTCCTCCGTGCCTGCCAATACACACATCCATGCCCCTCCTCTTCACTGCCTTTCCTTTGCATGTGCACAACCTGGGCAGGACAAAATGCTTCCCTGACCAGTAAACAAACACTGTTGCTAAGCACATGTAAACCAGCCCGTTCTCTAAAACCGTAGCACTTTGCCAATAGTAACCAAGGACGTACATTCTTAGATTTTTGGTCCCCACATTTTCAACTATGATCTTCGTAGTGAGACAACCCCTTTAACACTTTAACTCATGTCAAAACTTCAGAACAGCAGAATGCAATGTAAAAGACCAGAATCATCAAACATACATCAGATGTTGGCTCCAAGTAAGAAAGACAGTGGAGCCAGTCTAACAGCCCTCATACCACCCCACTATAGATTGACGTCCTCGCCAACCCTCCCCTACAAACTCATCTTGTGCATAGCACTGAGGGGGTATGCCTGCATTGGACCTAGGTGTCCTGTGAAGGTACAGACTCAATGGCCTCAAGTGTATCTTCTGGGGGAGCAGCTGTTGACTGCACATCTCTCGCCCTGGGTGAAAAACTCATCACATCTGGAACCTCGGTTGAGGGATGAACAGGGATAACTCACCACCCTTCAACTCAACACAACATGTTACATTGCAGGTTCCATGAGACCCTCAGTCCCTCCTGGTTCCACTTCATAGAATGGGATGGAAGGGTTTATTCTTCCCTTTACCATATATGGGACCGCCTTCCATCTCCCATCCAATTTCCCTGATGTCCTTTTGGCCTTGATCATTACTCGGTCACCCGGGGCATACCCCTCTCTCTGCACAGGTCTCTGGTTAGGGTGTACTATCTGCTTCAAACATTCACCCACAACCTTATGCACCACTCTTAGCCGACAGCGGTGATCTTGCGCCCATGCAATTGTAGTACTTCTTCCAGATCCCTAATGGTGCAATTTCTTTCTGAGTGAGAAAACTTCTTGGAAAAGAATCCATGAGAGCTTTTGTGTGAGTACCACCTCAGCCCTCGTGAAAGAGGCATAAACTTCTAGGAAGAAAAGTATCTCTGTATCTGGTTGGGACATAATGGGGGCAGAGGCAAATGCTGACTTTAACTTTAAGTGAGTGTTTCTTCAGCTGCTGGTGGCCATAGCTTCAGGTATGCTATCCATGCCACCACTGTCGAGAAATTTGGGATGAATTGCCAGTAATAATTGGTGAAACCCAGAAAACGCTGTATGGCCTGGAGACTAACTGTAGGATAGGAGATAACTTTGAAGGGTCCATCTGCAGATCTTTGTCTGAGATGATTTACCCAAGAAACATAAGTCTGGTGGGAGATGCACTTTTCCAGCGTGTCATACAGGCGATTACTATGTAGATGCCTCAGTACCTGGCGCACATGGATCCGATTAAACTCAGGGCCAGGCGATAAAACCAGGATGTCATCCAAGTAGACAAAAACACAGGAGGTCTCTGAATATGTTGTTAAAAAATTTCTGGAAAACTGCTGGGGCATTGCACAGACCAAAGAGCCTTACCAGATACTAAAAGTGCCCATCTTGAAGGCTGTCTTCCACTTATCACCCTCACTGATCCAAATGAGATTATAAGCACCTCGCAAGTCCAATTTAGTAAAGATCCTGACCCCCAGAGATGTTACAAGAGCTCAGTGATCAATGGATACCTTTTTATGGTTATTTTGTTGAGCCTGTGCTAATCAATGCAAGGGTGTACCGAACCATCTTTATTTTCAAGGAAGAAGAATCCAGTACCAGTGGGTAGACTTGTGGATAAATCCCTTCTGGAGATTTTCTTATATGTAGGCCAACATGGCCTGAGTCTCTAGTACAGACAGAGGGTAGACCCTACCCCGGGAAGGCTAGTATCAGGCATTAGGCCTGTATGGCTATCATATGGATAATGAAGTGGAAGGGTCTCGGCCTATTTCTTGGAGAAGACATCTGCAAAGTCATGATTCAGAACAGGAAGCCCCAGCATGGGCTTGAGAGGCATCAGTGGAGAAGTGGGGCACACCAGGCAGGGTGCCACTAAGCAGCGAGACTGGCAGTCTTGTCCTCAACGCATGAATTCGCCCACCTTCCAGTTAAGCATAGGGGCATGGTGCTGCAGCCACAGGAGACCCAGAATTGCTGAGGAAGAATGGGGTAACGCAAAGAATGTGATCTTCTCTGTATGTAATGCCCCCACATAAAGGGATATCAGTTCAGTATGAAACTGAATTGAGTCAATATGAAGTTCACCGCTAACTGACGAGATGACCTGCAGTTTGTCTAATCGGACCACCAGAAGGCGATACAGCCTTCAGGGAAGCGTCCATGAACTTTCTGGCTGATCCCGAATCCGGAAAAGCAGTAGATTGGATCTAGACTCCAGCAGTGGTAATGATCTGCACCAGCATAGTCAGACGTTGAGAGAGATTGTTCACACCTAGGGATGAATCTCCCACATGACTTAGGTGCTGTGGACAGTACAGACAATCCCTGCTGTTCATGGTTGGAATAGTAGAGGCACAGACTCTTCTCACGTCGTTGAGACAATTCTTGCGGAGTCAGATGAGTTCTGTCCAATTGCATGAGCATTTCAGTGAAAGAACGGAGCAAGACAAGGTAGACAACGTGACTTGACTGTTTTGCTTTACTGACGGAGCTCCCCCTGACTCTCCGAAAAGCGCATGTCAATACGAATGGCCAGGTGAATAAAGTCACACAGGGAGGACGAAGGGTCTCGAGCGGACTGCACGTCCTTTTTCTGGCTGGAGAGACCCTTCTTGAACAGGGCTCTTAATGATGCATCATTCCATGATAATTCTTAGGCTAGGATGTGGAAATGTACTGCGTATTCATCTCCTTGATGCAGGTTCAATAGAGCGGTCTTGGCACAAGATGCACGGGCCAGTTCCTCAAAGACACTATCTTATTCATTCAGGAACATAGAGAGGTTAGCCATGACTGGATCATCTCTGTCCCAAAGAGGACTAGCCCAAGGCAGGGCTTTTCTGGAGAGGAGACTGACCACAAAAGCCACCTTGAACCGTTTGGTAGGGAACTGACTGACCATTAGCTTAACGTGTAGGGAGCATTGGGTGATGAACCCTCCGCAGGCCTTAGGGTCCACATCAAGCTTCATCGGTATAGAAAGATGCAGTTTTGGTCCAATGTACAGCGCAGGAGCCGCTGATAAAGAGGAAATCACTGGAGACGGCTGCTGCTGTTGAGTGGTGAGAAGCTGCTGCATCATAGCGGTGAGCTAATTGAGCTGCTGCTCCTGTTGCATGATCTTCTGGGATTGCTGGACCACAATGGTGTTGAAGTCCGTGATGCTCGGCATAGGCACCTTGGCGGGATCCATGGCCGGATCAAACTGAACCAGCTGGAATAGTGGATCCTCTGGACCCCCACAAATGATAATATAAGTCACGCAAGGGAGTGGAGTCTAAGTAGGTCCCGGTATTCATCAGAGCCCGCCGCAAGGCAGGTTAGGCTTGCTGCAGCGGAGGCTACCAGGTCGCTACCCCTAATGTGACTTGCTGTGATGGCAGCCGGGGTGCAGCATGGTGCAAAATCTTCAGGCAAACTTGTAGTTGGAGATAGACAAGAAGGTGAGGAAAGGCAGCAAAAGTTTGTGGTCAAGGACGGAGGCAACGGGTACGGTACACAGAATATCACAATACAGACTAAGGAATGTTTTCTCTCAAGGCACAACGTACTATTGATCTGGCATGGGAGTTAAGGAAGAGGGAAGGATAAATAGAGTCAGCGCCCGGTGATGACCAATCACCAGTGCGCTGGCTCTTTAAATTTTACAGAGTTGCTGCGCGTGCCCGCTAGGAGGTGGGGGAGCATGCAATGGCTGCAAGGAAGACAATGAGGAGTGAGTGGAGGTGAGTAGGACCGGCAGGGGCCCAGTCTGTTCATGTAAAAAAATAAGTATATAAAAAATCCCCCCCCCCTCCTTTTGTCATTTTGCAAAAAGAAAAAAAACAGTTACACATAATTTCTATTGAAGCCTCTGTGAAAATCCAATATATTTTAAATATAACATTATTTATCCCATAAAAGAAAATCATTTCAGCTCACCCTGTATCCGTGTTTAAGGTGCCCTTTGTAAAAGGGAAAAAACTTTGAGACTTTCGGTTCACATATTTTGATCAAAAGATGTTTAAGCTGCCCACGACTTTCAACGTGATCTCAAAATCGAGCAGTCCTATGCTATCTTTACCTCTCAATCGAGCCAGTCAGGCCTCTAACTGGGTCAACCGACCTCCATTATTCAGAGAGAAAAAAAATAAAAAACACCCAACCTGCAAGCTGCCCTTCTTATGACAGCCTGTGAGAGTGGGCGGGGACAGAAACCCAAAATGGAAGCACCCCTTCCTTCCCATATAGGTTAAAATCAATGTACACCAAGTATACCGTATGTTTCTGCACACAAAAACATTTCTGAAAAAACGTATGCAAACCTGGGTGCCACTGGCAGGGCTGCGGCACACATGTAATTATACATGTACACACAAAGACCGCCGCCAGCGGCACATTTCTGCAAAAAGGGCAATACACTACGTGGAAATCCCTAAAGAAGCATTTATGCTATCTATCATACATGAAAAAACTTTGAGACTTTCGGTTCACATATTTTGATCAAAAGATGTTTAAGCTGCCCACGAATTTCAACGGGATCGCAAAATCGGGCAGTCCTATGCTATCTTTACCTCTCAATCGAGCCAATCAGGCCTCTCACTGGGTCAACCGACCTCCATTATTCAGAGAGAAAAAATAAAAAACACCCAACCTGCAAGCTGCCCTTCTTATGACAGCCTGTGAGAGTGGGCGGGGACAGAAACCCAAAATGGAAGCACCCCTTCCTTCCCATATAGGTTAAAATCAATGTACACCAAGTATACCGTATGTTTCTGCACACAAAAACATTTCTGAAAAAACGTATGCAAACCTGGGTGCCACTGGCAGGGCTGCGGCACACATGTAATTCTACATGTGCACACACAGACCGCCGCCAGCGGCACACTACTGCAAAAAGGGCAATAAACTACGTGGAAATCCCTAAAGAAGCATTTATGCTATCTATCATACATGAAAATACTTTGAGACTCTCGGCTAACATATTTTGATCAAAGATGTTTAAGCTGCCCACGACTTTCAACGTGATCTCATACGTTTTTTCAGAAATTTTTTTGTGTGCAGAAACATACGGTATACTTGGTGTACATTGATTTTAACCTATATGGGAAGGAAGGGGTGCTTCCATTTTGGGTTTCTGTCCCCGCCCACTCTCACAGGCTGTCATAAGAAGGGCAGCTTGCAGGTTGGGTGTTTTTTATTTTTTCTCTCTGAATAATGGAGGTCGGTGACCCAGTGAGAGGCCTGATTGGCTCGATTGAGAGGTAAAGATAGCATAGGACTGCTCGATTTTGAGATCACGTTGAATGTCGTGGGCAGCTTAAACATCTTTTGATCAAAATATGTGAACCGAAAGTCTCAAAGTTTTTTCATGTATGATAGATAGCATAAATGCTTCTTTAGGGATTTCCACGTAGTGTATTGCCCTCTTTGCAGTAGTGTGCCGCTGGCGGCGGTCTGTGTGTGCACATGTAGAATTACATGTGTGCCGCAGCCCTGCCAGTGGCACCCAGGTTTGCATACGTTTTTTCAGAAATGTTTTTGTGTGCAGAAACATACGGTATACTTGGTGTACATTGATTTTAACCTATATGGGAAGGAAGGGGTGCTTCCATTTTGGGTTTCTGTCCCCGCCCACTCTCACAGGCTGTCATAAGAAGGGCAGCTTGCAGGTTGGGTGTTTTTTATTTTTTCTCTCTGAATAATGGAGGTCGGTTGACCCAGTGAGAGGCCTGATTGGCTCGATTGAGAGGTAAAGATAGCATAGGACTGCCTGATTTGAGATCACGTTGAAAGTCGTGGGCAGCTTAAACATCTTTTGATCAAAATATGTGAACCGAGAGTCTCAAAGTTTTTTCATGTATGATAGATAGCATAAATGCTTCTTTAGGGATTTCCACGTAGTTTATTGCCCTTTTTGCAGTAGTGTGCCGCTGGCGGCGGTCTGTGTGTGCACATGTAGAATTACATGTGTGCCGCAGCCCTGCCAGTGGCACCCAGGTTTGCATACATTTTTTCAGAAATGTTTTGTGTGCAGAAACATACGGTATACTTGGTGTACATTGTTTTAACCATATGGGAAGGAAGGGGTGCTTCCATTTTGGGTTTCTGTCCCCGCCACTCTCACAGGCTGTCATAAGAAGGGCAGCTTGCAGGTTGGGTGTTTTTTATTTTTCTCTCTGAATATGGAGGTCGGTTGACCAGTGGAGGCCTGATTGGCTCGATTGAGAGGTAAGATAGCTAGGATGCTCGATTTTGAGATCACGTTGAAAGTCGTGGGCAGCTTAAACATCTTTTGGTCAAAATATGTGAACTGAAAGTCTCAAAGTTTTTTCATGTATGATAGATAGCATAAATGCTTCTTTAGGGATTTCCACGTAGTGTATTGCCCTTTTTGCAGTAGGGGACCGCTGGCGGCGGTCTGTGTGTGCACATGTAGAATTACATGTGTGCCGCAGCCCTGCCAGTGGCACCCAGGTTTGCATACGTTTTTCAGAAATGTTTTTGTGTGCAGAAACATACGGTATACTTGGTGTACATTGATTTTAACCTATATGGGAAGGAAGGGGTGCTTCCATTTTGGGTTTCTGTCCCCGCCCACTCTCACAGGCTGTCATAAGAAGGGCAGCTTGCAGGTTGGGTGTTTTTTATTTTTTCTCTCTGAATAATGGAGGTCGGTTGACCCAGTGGGAGGCCTGATTGGCTCGATTGAGAGGTAAAGATAGCATAGGACTGCTCGATTTTGAGATCACGTTGAAAGTCGTGGGCAGCTTAAACATCTTTTGATCAAAATATGTGAACCGAAAGTCTCAAAGTTTTTTCATGTATGATAGATAGCATAAATGCTTCTTTAGGGATTTCCACGTAGTGTATTGCCCTTTTTGCAGTAGTGTGCCGCTGGCGGCGGTCTGTGTGTGCACATGTAGAATTACATGTGTGCCGCAGCCCTGCCAGTGGCACCCAGGTTTGCATACGTTTTTCAGAAATGTTTTTGTGTGCAGAAACATACGGTATACTTGGTGTACATTGATTTTAACCTATATGGGAAGGAAGGGGTGCTTCCATTTTGGGTTTCTGTCCCCGCCCACTCTCACAGGCTGTCATAAGAAGGGCAGCTTGCAGGTTGGGTGTTTTTTATTTTTTCTCTCTGAATAATGGAGGTCGGTTGACCCAGTGAGAGGCCTGATTGGCTCGATTGAGAGGTAAAGATAGCATAGGACTGCTCGATTTTGAGATCACGTTGAAAGTCGTGGGCAGCTTAAACATCTTTTGTAAAAGGGATGCACAGAATGGTCGGAAACTCCCACTGGCAACAAATACTTGTAAAAAGATTGAATCTTGTTACAATTATTTATCCCATACACTGGATATCATAGAAGAAAACAATTCCAAATGCCAAAACGGCATTTTTTGGTCATTTCATGTCTACTAGAAAATTGAAATAAAAAGTGATCAAAAAGTTGCATCTATCCAAAAATGGTACCAATAAAAAGTACATTTGAGCCCACAAATAATGCACCCTCAAACTGATCCATCAGTGGAGGAACAAAAAAAGTCATTGGTCACAAAAAATGCCGCTTCCGTGCAAATTTAAGAATATTTTCAATTTTTTACATTGCTAAAATATAATGAAAACCCTAGATATTTGGTGTTGCCGTTATCTTATTCACTCGCAGAATACAGATAACATCATTTATACTGAAGACTGAACGCCATAAAAGAAAACTCAGCAAACATGGCACAAGTACATTTTTTATTTCACCCCACTTAGAATTGTTTCGGTTTCTCAGTATATTCTGTGGTTTGGTCAACACCATTAAAAAGTACATCTTTTCCTGCAAAATAAAAGCCCTCAAATGAATAGGTAGATGGAAAAATAAAAAAAAGTTATGGTTCTTGAAAGACGGGGAGGAAAAAAAAAGAAAAGTCATTTTATTATTACCAGCTGTCAGGAAGGGGTTAAATAAATACTAGACTGCAGGGAATTAGTTGAAAGAAGTAAATTCATAAAGATTTTCTGTTTTGGAAACACTAAAGTTGAGATGATCTGCATTAGTCGTCTTCAAGTGACTCGTTAATGCAGAAGTTGTTGAAGTTGGTTCCACAGGGAGGTGATTGAAAGCGTTCCAGCAAACACTACAGAAATGTTTGTTTGAAAAACATTAAACTCTACATTCTTCCTCCTAAATTTTAACAATCCTGCCGAGGATTGGACGGCATCTTCTCTGAGCAATGTTCGGAGGATGCTTGACTTTATTGACACTAGAAGAAAACTCTAATTACAGTGCCATTAAAGTGATGAACGAAGGTGGTGTCATTCCATGTTATAATACGTTGACCTATTTCAAATGTTCTTGAAATACCCTTATTTGATTTGCTTTAGATTTCTTTCTGGAACAAGGCCAAGTTGTTGGTTTTATGATGTAATTTTATGATCTTGTGCATTTTTTACAGCTCTAGACGTGCCAGTTTTTCCTGACCTTGAATGCCATTTGATATTTATACACAATTAATAGATTCACCTCTACAGAGTTCCCCATCCGGCAATGCCGCCAGCGCAGTGACGGATGGATCCGAAGGGGGTCACAACAGCCCTTCAAATACCACACAACAAGGAATTATCATCCAGTTCTACCAGCCTTTAATGTCACCACAATATTCAAAAAACTACTAACAGATCAGAACCATTACACAAATGATTAGTGGCGACTTCAAAGTGCCGCTTGCTATTAATTCCGAGGCGCAATGTATTTATAATAGATTTACAAAGCCACATCTTATTCTCTCCATCGTCTCATGTTCTTATTTGATGCTAAATGGATTGCCCATAAGATTATTGAGATCATTCTCATCAATGTGGAGACCTTTATAAGTCAGAGTGTAGCTGCATTCTGAATTATGCAAGGAAACAATGCTAAAATAAATCTAGAAGAACACAGTAATGGCTTATTACTCGCTAGATGTTCGTAAAACATTAGCAAAATATTAAACAATCTGTGAGCTGTTCATTTGTTGAGTTATTTGTCATTTAGACAGGTGAAGATATGCAGATCTGAACGTCTGTTGCTGTGCTGTCCTTGATGCTGAACTTGTACTTATACCACTGCTGTCAATCCAGGATCACTAGGTGCCCCACTAGTCGCTCAACAATGTTGTCCCGTTCATGCTCATATGACCATGGACTAATTACTGGCCTAAGCAGTCACAGCTTATATGTACAGCATATGACTTCCTTAGCCAGTGATTGGCTCAAAGGAATTGAAAACCACTGCTTAGTGACTAACAGGGGACACCATGGCAATCATGATAAAAAAATGGGAGAAGTGAGTACCAGTTATTTCTATTTTTTATTTTAAAGCAGTGGGGGATAGTGCGGAACTTTTGAAACAACGGAAAAACTCCTTTAACCGCTGTTTGTCTTTGGGAGTTGTCTCATCATGATGTTTTAAAGAGCCACAGCCAGCTTCAAGCTCACTCTTCGCGGGTAGGTTGTGGGTGGCTCTTCAGCAATGATTGCTACATCAGCTCTGCTGTTTCTTGTTGATGCTGAGAGAGTAACATGAGTGCAGGAGGTTTGTAAAAAGCAGTGCACAAGACTACCGACTTCTAATGTGTTAAAGCTCAGTAATCAATATAAGCAAGCTCCTATCTTCAAGATAAGGAACACAAGCAGGAGATACAATCTGCCCCTAACCCTGAAGAGAAGCAAAATCAGAACAGCAATGTTATTGATAATAGTCTTTAATTATCTTTGCTACATGTTTAAATCTAATCAATAAGATTTGAATGCCCCTTTTAAGTTCAGCACTTAGGACAATCCAGCAACTTTAAGCAAGGACACACTCTAATCTCCAGTCTGTAAAATGTTAAACTCTAGTCCAATGATCACCAACCTGTGGCTCTCCAACTGCTGAAAACTACCGTTTCCATTATGTTCTCACAACCAGAGGCATGCTTGGAGTTGTACTGCAACAGCTGGAGAGACACAAGTTGCGTTGTTTTTAAAACTCTTTTTTAAAAGCCCCAGTAAGAGGTTATACATTAGTAAAGGGATACCTCAATTTAGGATGCTCATCTATAAACCAGAATGGAGAGCAGCTTCAAAGAGTGTTTCTTGTTCTGGAAAACCAAGCATGTCTTCACAAGGAAAACCTACTGATTTCAAACTGATAAGGGGCATGGTGCATCTTAGTAATGAGAAAAGGTTAAAAGGATTAACCCTAGTCTTGAGAAGAGAAATCTTAGGGCTGATGCGCTTAATTTTTTATAAGTACATCAATGCTTCACAAAAAGTATGGTAAAAGCTGTTTCATGTAAGACCCTCCACAAAAGACAAAGGGGCACTCCCTCTGGAGTAAAAAAAGATTCAATCTCCAGAGGCAACAAGATTCAATCTCCCGTTCCATAGGAGCTATGATTCTGTGGAATAACCCACCACAGGAGCTGATCCAAGAAAGAACAGTTAAAGACTTCAAGAAAGGCTTAGACAATTACTTAAAAAAAATAGTATTAATATTTAGGTAGCCATAAGATCCAGTCTGATTGCAATTTGGGATAAAAAGTGAGATGTTACTTTTATGGTCTATTGTTTCATGCCTTATGGGTTCCATATTCTGGATTAGTAGAGGGGAAATAAAAATGTAAAATTACCTAACAGCCCTGTCCTCATTCCTTCATCTTTTTCCTGCCCTCGGTGTCTTTTTTTAAACTGTGCTATGTAACCATGTAATGCTTCATTTCTAGTTTGATAGGCTGCATGGAAATTGAACATTTTCTATTTGGTATTCCAACAGATTATAGTGGATCTCAGTAGTGGGACAACCAGTGATCAGCTTATTGGTGTGGAACTCTCTTGAACTAAAGGGATTGTCTAAAGCAAAATTTGCAGTACACACTGTATTCAGTGGTCTCTTAAGTTACAATGGCCAGGTTTCAACACATATTGCGGTTTCCTGGGACATTGTATCTTGATACCACATTTACCTTACAACGTCACAGATATGTGATTGACTGGAAGATCCATCCAATTACCATGAACATTTTACTGGTAAGCACATGCATTACAAAAGTGCACAAACTAATCGGTTGTGTAATAGCACCTCTCTACAGTACAGTGTAGTACTATATGTTATGTAAGGTGAAAGGGGCTCCATGTTCTTTTTCTTCTACACTATGTTCCCTGTACAGGACCCCGCAGCAGCTTTTGTCCCCAATAAAAGAAAATGATTTGTAGCATTTAGTGTCTCTTTCTGACTTTTTTATGTGAGAACTTGCTTCATCTGTATTACTTATCTGCCTAATTGTCTTTCAGCTTCATTTTGTATTCTTTTTGGGATGACATTTGGGGGTCTCTGAACTAATAACTAGTGCTCCATAAAGTTATGGTCTCAGATTACAATAGTTTCATCTAACAATGGTCGTCCTAGAACCAATTAATATTGTAACTTGAGGGATATAGCATTATGCAGAAATAGCATGATAAAACTGTGTTTGAAAAGGCTACATTAAATTAATCTTATTTGTTGAAATGGTTGTTCACTTTAAAATTGCTCAAGGCTTTTCTATAGACACATTTATTCTTTTATTTATTTTTCATGCAAAGATTACATTGAAATCAGTTTAATTAACATATAGATGGACTAAACAGTGAGGAAAGTATAAAATAAAGTAATAGTCTGCTCCCCCAGTGGAAACGAGTGCCTTTTGAGTCTGAAAAAGAAATAAAATATAATTAAACATAAATATAATAGAAATAAATAAAGTGTATATTATTGAAAAAAGTGGTAATAGAAAAACAAAGATTACCACAACAGTGGATAACTCAAGAGCAAATTATTGTCATGGACCTCCTAATATTGAACAAAGTACATAAACTGCAACTTGAAATAAAAGGCTCTAGTTAATAGAATCACTGCACTGCTGCTCATATCTGTGTGTCCAATTGGGCTGATTGTTAAATATCAGTACATACAGATATAAAATGAATGGTTGTGGATCAGACACGTAAACTTATAATGTTCAACAGCATCTCTACTCTCCATCATTAAACAAATGTCAAAAAGAAGCCTTGAAAATTCATTGCAGAAATATGCATAGCGAATCGCGTCTTTCCTATTAAAAATGCAAAGTACACATTCCATGGATTAAAGAGAGATCAAGTTCGTGTTGAAAGCAGATTTTCCTCTTAAGCTAACCTGTGTCGTGTTTTCCAAAGAAGAGAAAAAAAAATATTCACTGTGTTCTGGCGCATGTAATACAGAATATTGTACTAACTCCTCATGTCATATTCAGAGGAACTCAGTGTTACATCTAATTCTCAGCACATCACATAAACCCATTAAGCCCAGTTATATGTGAATTCAAACTAATACAAATGAAACTGGACGTTGAACATAAAGGGTTAATAGATCAGGTATTACAGAGGGACTCTGACACAATACCCTACCAACAGAAGGAACAGGTACACAAAATAACCACTGTTTTAACCCCTTAAGCTCCAGACCTGAAAAGACCTTACTGACCAGCACACCTTTATGTTTTTGCCTCCTTGCGTTTCATCATTTGTAACTTTTTTATTTTTTTAATTATGCAGTTGTATGTGGCATTGTTTTATGCAGGAGTAGTTGTACTTTTGGTGGGCATAATTTTAGTTTAAATATATATTGCTTCATTTTTTTTTTCAAAATTTTTCTTTTTTTTTTTTTTAAACCATTCCCATTTCACATTAATTAACCCGTTAGAGTAATTCTACAGGTTATAACAGTTGTGCAGATACTTAATATGTGGAGTTTTTTGTGCGTATAATGTAGACACAATTTTTTTTGTTAAATATTTCTTTTTATTTTATCATTTATTTTTTCTACACATTTTTTTGTTTTTTACTTTTTTATAATCTCATTAAACAATTTGTATTTTTTACTCTAAGTAATATATTAGCGTATTCATATATGCTTATATAGTACTTTCTGTGTCAGTATGACACAGGCAGCAGTCAAGGCAGCACACAGTGTGCCCTGATTGCAGGCTTGTTATACAGACAGCCCTGGGATGACTCTAGTCCCCAAGGATGACTGTATAGATTTTTCCCGGGCTCCATTGGGTCACCGGGAGTCCCGATGACCCAATGGAGCAGGGGAATGCCCTAAGATTATGCTGCAGTCACGGACCGTGACAATCAAAGGACTAAGTGCTGGGGATAGGGGGCTTCCTACACTTCAAGGCACTTACAGAGACTGCTCTAGGAACAGAGCTGTCAACTACAGCTCTATTCCTAGCACAGCTGCGGCGCTGGGAGCCACAAAACTCCTCTTGTAGAGGACCTGCAACGCTCGACATCTATAGTCAGTGGGCGGTCATTAAGGTGTTAACGGTAAAGTATGGAATGCTGGCAAAAGAGAATTATTAAGAAGATTATGCAAGACCCTACCAAAAGGGGGAAGTAGTAAAAGGAATTAAATAAAAATTTTAATTCATTAGCACCTGACTCCGGATGAAACACTTGGGCTCACAGACTCGGAGAACAAAAGACTTTAGCAAACAGATGCCAGACTCAAAGGCACCGATATTTCATAATGATTTATGAGAGACTTGTGTATCCGAGGTCCAAGGCAGTTTCATATTGTAGCTGCCACTCCCACCTTCATAGAGGGCAGGGTAAGGGAGAAATCCAAAGCTGGCCTTAGAAACCAAATAGGATAGGCATGTGCAGTACCAGGCCGCAGCTTAGGCCCTTCTGGTTCCAACGGTATCACTGACTCAGTTCTGTGCCAAGGTCCTGCCACAGTATGGCGCATTTTGTGTTTCAGCCCAAAAACAGCATGGCCCGAGAGGGAGGAGTTTGTAGATCATCCCAGGGGTGTGAATGGGAGTGTAGGGGGCTGCGATGTGGCTGTCCCATTACTGTTATAAGCCAATGCCCAGATATGCCTATTGTTGTTCTTTGGAGGGAGGGGGTACCTGACATCAGCATTCAAGGAGCACCCACACAGGAGCAAGGCCACATTAACCGCCTTATGTGGGCCCAACACCAAGCCATCCTAAGGTAACTAGACACATCTTTCTGCCTCTTTGTTTGTAACCATACGAATATTTGCAACTCTGACCAATATCTGTATAGTATTGACCCTATATATATTGTCTGTCTAATGCGCCCTCCAAGGCGAATTAAATCTATAAACTTTAATCTGGGCTAATGTGTTGTCTTGATCCTTGACTTCACCCACCTTATACTCAGTCTTCAAAATATAGCTACCCCAAGGCTGGTTCCTGGCCTTATTGTAAGTTGGTAATGGACTGGTCTTATAACCAACGAAGGACTGGTGGCAATTTATTGGGCTGACAGAGCTCTGTTTAACCAGCGTGGATAAATAGATCTCTCCCAGCTGTTCAGGGTTGTGGGCGAGTAGGGTGTCCTCTCGCACTCCCTGGGTCTTCTGTGCCCATGTGGACAGGGGTAACTGTGAAACTGTATCTGGCTGACCTTGTCACGATGTACCCCAAGTCAGGCTGTCGACCTTCGAGTGGGCCGGCGAGGTTTTCCTGACAGTGCACCCTCATCTAGTACCCAAAGGAGCCACTCATCCTGGCACAAACTACAATACAGAAGATGTAGTATCTCACTGCAATCACTTCACTAATACAGATGTTTTAAAAGTAAAATGTTCATGCTAATGGGATGGATCTTCAATCAATCATATGTGCTGCAGGTCAGCAGAGTCTATTACATTGTTGGCTGAGTGTGGTTTTAGGATAGAAGGTCCCAGGAAATAGCATTCTGTGCTGAAAATACTGTATCCTGAGGGCATTGTAACTTGGTGATCACTGTATGTGTAATTGACAGGGGCATCATTCAGTTCATTCAGTATGTGAATTCTAAAGTTAAGAGATGGTCTCATTTAGATACTTTAAAATGTTAAAGAAATTGTATGTTCATCCATAAATTTCAACCAAAAATCAAATATCCCTAACTTTTTGTGAGTAGGGTATATATTTTCATTCAGTACCTCATCATTGCAAGGCCTCAAGCCGGATGTTCTCAGACAGAAGTGGCCACTGAGCTTAAAGTATCACAGAGTGTTGTCAGCAGGTTGCAAGATAGATACAGAGAGTCTTTTGGCTACATCACACACTGATGACCGCTTCTTTGTAAACAACACCCTGTGGAACAGGATGATGAATGCCACACAACTAAGGGAAGTGAGAGGTAACCAAGTGTCACGTCAGACCATTCATAACCATTTACATCAGCGTGGTATGTGTGTAAGGTGTTGTCTTATTATATTTACTATTTTGCCATAGGCAAACTTAAACTCTATCAGTTCTCTATCTATTAAACACTAAAACGTAACTTTTATTATATCTAACTCTTAACCTTTTATACACACACTATTTAAAAACCTGATCTCTATCCTCATCATTTAACCCTTTTTGCTTCTGAAAGGGGGGAATAACTCCCTTTCTTCATCAAGTCTGGTGGAACCCCCCTATTAACAGGAGAGCCTTATATCTATAGCAAAGTACTAGCTTCAGTAAGGGATCCCAAGCCAACTACTTGGGCAGTCGTCCCTAATCTGATAGACACGAACAAATAAGGCCCCTGGGAGCAGGTGACACTTGTAGACAGAGGTCAGCTAACCTGGCTTCATCAAAGCTTAGAGGTCGGATCGGACCTCTAAGCCTTGATAAAGCCAGGTTAGCTGGCGAAACATTTCGGCGGGTCAGGCAAAGACGTTTTAAATTGGGGATCTCTCACCTCTGCTACAAGTGTCCACCTGCTGCAGACGGTTTCCCCAAGGGGGCCTTATTTGTTTTTGTGTCTATGAGATTAGGGACGACTGCCCCAAATAGTTGGCTTGGGATCCCTTACTGAAGCTAAATACTTTGCTATAGATATAAGGGTCTCCTGTTAATAGGTGGGGTTCCACCAGACTTGATGATTTGAAAGGGAGTTATTCCCTCTTTCAGAAGCAAAAAGGGTTAAATGATGGGGGATAGAGATCAGGTTTTTTAAATAGTGTGTGTATAGAGGTTAAGAGTTAGATATAAAAAAAAGTTTACGTTTTAGTGTTTAAAAGTAGAGAACTGATAGAGTTTAAGTTTTGCCTATGGCAAATAGTAAATATGTATCAAAAGTCACTCTTTGTTCTCTTGCGAGATTCCCAATTTTTTGGAGATTATGTGATAAGGTGTTGTCTTAATCTCATGATTTAAAAATGTAAACAGCATGATGATTAGGACTGTTCAAATCCCAATTTAAATTGATTGCCTAAATTTATTGGGGTGATTCAGGGATCAAACACCTGTTGTGAATTTTGCTATTAAGCTCCTTACTAGAGATCAGCAAGTTGTGCAAAAAGTACTGAAACACTGAACCATTGGACTTGTGCATTCTAAAGTTAAGACGTGGTCTCATTTAGATATTTTACAATTTTAAAGAAATTGTATGTTCATCCTTACATTTCAACCATCTTTGTTGGTTCAATTTCCGCCTGCTCACCTGCGTGCCACAGTTTGGATCGGTGACAGGCACGCCAATTAGGTAAGTGCACCTTCTGCAGCACCTGTTGCAGCTTCTAGGAATGGCTTAAATAGAGGTATTCTCACGGCGACAGTTGCCGTTCTACCTGCCTCAAGATGGGTTCTATCACTTTATGCCAAACGTTTACCAGGCACCTTCACTGAACACTATGCTATCCTGGCATCCTCTTTGTTACTTCCTCATTCATTATGAGTAATGGTCGGGTGCCGTCATCATCTCTTGGGCCTTACATGTTTATATGGCCCCATTATTCCACCTAATATGTTTACTTTATATGTTTATCAACACATTCCCTATCATTGGTCATTTTTCCCTGATGAACCTATTCAACTATAAGAGAAACACATTGGAATTGATCTATTGACATTGATTTATTATTTGGGGGATTTATGTGACATCTTTGATGTGGACTGTTACCATTACAATTACATTCACTCTGATTTAGTTTTTAGAGGATGTATACCTTCTTATATTTTATGTAGGTTGTTATCAATGCTAATTGATCTGTATTTTGTATATTTGGTATTTACATTTTTTCCTGATTGGAATGTAGCAAATTTTCCCTAAACAATCTAATGTCTTTATATTTCTGAGGGATAATTAGGATTTTATCTTTAAAGGGCAAGGTACGTGAACGCGGTCGCCCTTATCAGGGCGATTGCCTTGTTATAAGTAGGGCTAATTCTTATTCTATTTTTGTTACTGTTAGTTTAGGGTAAGTGTTAATTTTTGTGTCTTTTTTAAGAATTATTAAACAAAAGTGATATTTTATAGTTGTGGGATACACAAATTTTTGGATTTCTGCAAAAATAAAACATCCCTAACTTTTTGTGAGTAGTATATGTTCTATTATTTTTTTCATTCTTTTATATTAATAAATTGAAGACACTACTGTCCTGAGAAAATTAAAAAATCTCCTACTGACCTTCCTTTTCACCTTGGTTCCTGTGAACAGCTCTGACTGTCAGGCAGTGACATGTGGCCAATAAATGACTGCAATGGCAGCAATCCGACTTCAGGTGGAGGAAGTAAACATAATCCAAAGGAGAGACAGCCCACAGACTGATCACTCTAATGGTCGTCCGGAAGAAGGTGAGTGTTATGGATTTTTTTTATTTCATCAGGGCAGTAGTACCTTCGTGTTTTTTTTTTTTTTTAAAGCAGACAACGCGTTTAAGGACTGCAGTAAGCGAGGAGTAAGCTGTGGGCATTTGCTATTTCTTGGTGCTTAGAGAAGGCAAGGATGCTAAATGTGTGATCCACCCGAGTGTCTGTATACATGTCACTGTGGAACCCCCACATCATGAAATCCAGTCTGTACCTGGTACTTAATAAAAGACATGGCCTTCATACCTCAGCATACAATTGGTACTCATCATTTTTTAAAGAAAATTAAAATCTATGGGTCCTTAAAGTGTTAACCTCTTATTTGCATATTCAATTTTCACATTTTGCTGCCAATGCCAAGGTTAACAGCACTGTGCAAAGAGCGACAATGTTCAGATTTCCATTTCTGCTGATTTTCATTCCTCTCGACGTGTTAATGGTTTGTGTTAATTGGAAGTCGTCTGTATGAAACCATTCCAAGTGATCAGTGGGATAGCACTTTCTGCGAGCTACACAACAAGTCACTCCGGAGCAAGAAAATAATTGTTTATTATGGGGTTGAGTCTGTGTGAGTGATGTAAATGTTATTGCTATGTAATTGTTTTATATCAGTCTACATAAACAATGACATCCACTACCATAGTGTGTTAAGTTAGTACCATGTGCACTCTTAACCCCATAACACTCACATCAAAAAGGATAAAACCCTCCTAAAAATCTCTCATTTTTGTAGATTTGGAATTTATCTCAAGTAAATTTAGTTTTTTTTTTTTACAGCATTTTAACCTTTAATGCATTTTACAAGGGCCCAGAAAAAATTTTCCCCCTTTTGTGTCTATTTTAGTTTTTCTTCTCTTAATGTATGACAATCACTGTTAAAGGGGTGTTATCGTTTCATTAAATGGTTTTCAAAAAAGGGGGAATGAAAACAAGCAACTTTGCAATGGGTCATTACAAAGCTTCCCTTTTTCTCACAGTGTCCCTTTCTTGTGTTTTTATTTACACTGATACCATTGGGCAACCCCTCCCCTTGCAATTCACTAGCTGAGAGCTCTTTACACTGTCCCCGCCCCTGTTCGTTTCAGGAGCGTTCTCTGACTCAAGTTAGGGGCCGTAGATTTTTTGTCTCCACTCCTAGCTGAAACAGACTGCAGCGATTGGACAAAGAAAAAACAGACATTTTTTGTCCCTGTCCAAACCTCCTGATACCGCATTTTTGGGTTCTTAGAAAGCTGTAAACATCTCCAGGTGAGAGATCAGGCTAAATTTAGTTGAAATGGCTTGGTAATGTAACAGCTCTTATAAAATAAGACTGATGGGGAGAGACACAGTGATATTGGCTCGAGGGGGGGGGGGGAGTCTCACCAGCGTGAAGGGGGGATGATGTCATCCGCTGGGAGGGGGAAAAAGCCCCTGCATTCACAGAGTTTGGGAAAAACAAAAACAGTGTAATCGCCCAAGTAAGGAAGCGTACATCCCCCTTTTAAAAGGGGCCGGGGGCCAGCATTTGGGCCTCCCCTTTGGCCTGTTTTTTTTCCCAAAATTGTCTTTGAAGTTCCCATGTGGTCCATTCAACCTCAGAGGCTGCCCAGGCCACATGTTAAAGACACTGTTAATTTTATATATTTCCGGGGTTTTTTTGTGGAGGGGTAGGGGGGTGTTTGAGGAGGCATTGGAATTTTTTTTTAAGTTACTTTCAATGCATTTCAATGCACTTATCATGGAGTAAAAATAATTAGTTTTTACTTGTTTTACTTAATTTTTTCTATATTTTTACTAAATTTGTATCAAATTCCAAAATACCATAACTTTGGTGACTGTGTGTTGAATTATATTGAAAGCACTCCAAATTTACATTGCTATACAAGCTATACACTGACTACTTTACATTGTATTACAATGTCATATCTTCAGATATATTACAATATTTAGAAAAATGTGAGTGATGTACTCAATTTTGTGAGATATTGTATGACTTCATTTATGCATTTTGGATGTGAAAGGAACAGAAATACTGGAATGTTTTTTATTTTTTTTCTGCATTTATTATGCTGGATAATTAACATGAATTTTTTTAACATGGGTCATTACAGATGCAATGAAACCAATTAGCTGTATATTTTATTTTTTCAATAATAAAATTTGTGTAGTAAAAAGTAATTTTGACTTTATTGCTTGCACTTTCAGTGGGTTATCTATAGATACAGTATATTGATGCTGAATTAAATAACTTATGAATACAGTTAACAGGCTACTTAAACACCCTTCAATAGCCTGATATACGTAAAAAATATAAGTACCCCTCTTTGCCATTAAAGGACCTCTGCTTATTGTAAGCTTTGTCTGTCTCATTAATTTATTTGATCTTTTTCTTTCAGTCTAATTTTTGCAATCTTATACCATAGCTGACTTGGTTACCATCCAGTGCTTTGAGTGCTTAGGAACAAAAAACAATTAGTCTACTCCTGATTCTCATGGATTTCTAGAAGGAAGACAAGGATGAAGCTTAGTTGAAGTTTAAAAAATGACCTCAGTCTCTGCGTAAAAAGGTCAACAGATCAAGAACAGCCACAATGGCCACCAGTGCCCTTTGCCTGCTGATGAGACCGTTTTGGACTTGGAAACACAAAGCTAAATATTAAAGGAATTGCCTCACTATAATGATTAGCTTTCAACATGAAGGGACAAGTAATCGAAGGCTTTTTCTTAGTACTTAGTACTCTTTTGATATTGCCCCGGTCAGGAGATAAGAGGGGTTTTATCCACTTTGAGTGCACACAAATGTCTTTACGTTACCATCCATATCTTCCTTCCAGATTAGACAGAGAGCAGAGAGTGACATTACCATGGTTTAAAGGAGCATATCCCTTATCTCTAACAAGATTAGATTGTTTAATTGTCTACCTTTGATAAGCACTTGTTTTCATTCCTGGGAGGTTAGTAGCATTGTTTACTTACAGATTAAATCTCCTCTGCATGGAATAGCAGAGCTGATATGCTGGTCATTGCTATAGAACCACCGACAATCTGACTAGAAAGTGTGGGGCTGAAGCTGCCTGTCACTCTTTGAAACTGCATAGGGAGAAAAACTCTTTAAAGTGAAGGAGCAAGGTGACATGGAGGGGATTCTGAGAGGGGACAAGAGATAGCTGAAGAATGGAGAGCCGTAATGGGGCCATTCAATGCTCAAAGTATTGCTTCCATGAAAAAGTTGTAGGACAGTGTGACCGTTATTGGTTATTTTGCACGCTGGACTCCATTCTTTTTCCATTAGATAGCAATGGAACTGTTATCTGCTGCTGTAGCCTATCTCTACTAGGAAGCAATGACTATGAATTTGGACATGTCAGTTGAAGTAGGAGCATTGTATTTGGCTGCAATATGCTTGACTTTGCACCACCTCTTCATCAGAATTATTCTTAACATCCTCTTCTGACCCTTTTAGACAACAAGTTGTTTATGTCTACATGATCCCATTTTGTTGGATGTTTTTTGTCTATTGCACTCTTCTTGATATACTCTTTATGTCATTTCATAAGGAATCTCCACATGGATGGCAGTTTTTGAAAAACTTGCCACAGGACACTGGAACGCTCCTATCTCCAATGAGAAAGTGTTCCTTCAGTGTATAGGATTTCTTTTCCATTAGTATCCAAAGTAAAAAGTATGTTATTTGAGTCTTACTGTATAGCAGTAAATTGTGAGAGCTTCATTAAAGTTATACAGTTCCAGATAAGAAGTAGGGTCCATGTCTGGAATTCTAGACAAACAGCTGTGTTCCCGAGTACAATAAGAAAAACTTCTCTGGACATGACCAGAGTAAAAATAACACTGTTCCACAATTACACCAAAAAAGATTATAGTTTAATATTTTATGTACTTCCACAAAAAGGTACAAGTGGTCCTCGGGTTACGTCAGCCCGAGTTACGATGTTTTGTGGTTACGACACATCTCCCATTTACGGTATAAAGCCTTGTTTCGACGTAAGTGGTTTTGTGTCTTACTCGCCGTAACACGAACTTCGCATTTGGTGTGAGCAGCGGAAGAATACTGTACAGTACATGGTTACGCGGCTCAGGACCGGGGAGGACAGCGTCACTCCAGTCGCATTGTCGCCATTTTAGCTTGCTGCTACATCGTTTTCTCCCTTCATTATGGCTCCCAAGCGTACTGCAGACTCTTCTGATGGCAGTGCATCGAAGAAGAGGAAAGCCATCACCATGGAGGTGAAATTAGATATCATACAGCGATTTAACAAGGGAGAAACAGTGACAAACATTGGCCAATCGCTTGGACTTAGTCGTTCGACTGTCGCTACGATTATCAAGGATAAAGATTGCATCCTTGAACAAGTGAAAAGGGTCTGCTCCTATGAAATCGACAGTGATAACCAAGCAGCGTATGGTCTTATTATTGAGATGGAAAGATTATTAGTGCTTTGGTTGGAAGACCAAAATCAACGGCGTATCCCAGTGAGCCTTATGGTGATTCAGGAGACAGCTAAAAGATTATTTGAGGCACTGAAAAAAGAAAAGGGGGAGATAAGTGAAAGTGAAGAGTTTGTGGCCAGTAGAGGTTGGTTTAGCCGTTCTAAGTCTTGTGCCTTAAAGTGCAATGTGAAGTTGCTAGTGCTGAGAAAGCAGCAATTGAGTTTCCTAAAGCGTTGGCTGAGATAATTAGGGAGGGGGATTACTGTGCTGAACAAGTGTTCAACATGAATAAGACAGGCTTGTTTTGGAAGTGTTTGCTTAACCATACATACATCGCCAAGGAGGAGAAATCAGCACCAAGTCATAAAGCCAGCAAGGAAAGACTGACTTTGCTTCTTGGGGGAAATGCTGCTGGCGACTACAAACTGAAGCCCTTGCTGGTGTATTAAGCTGAGAATCCAAGGGCACTCAAGGGCATTTGGAAGAGTCAACTACCAGTCATCTGGAAGGCTAATAAGAAGGCATGGGTAACACTTGCAGTGTTTGAGGACTGGTTCAGCAACCATTTTGTGCCAGGCGTGGAGCGGTACTGTACCTCCAAGGATATCCCCTTAAAGGGGTTGCTAGTGCTAGGCAATACCCTTGGACACTCTGCCCATCTGGATGACTTTCACCCTAATATCAAGGTGGTTTACCTTCCACCCAATACCACTGCCCTTTTACAGCCTATGGACCAAGGAGTCATTGCTACATTCAAGGCCTACTACCTCCAAAAGACAATTTCTATGGCTTTAGGGGCAACTGAGAGGACTTGACTTGAAATCATACAACATCCTTGATGCTGTGAAGAACATTGCTGATTCCTGGGGTGAGGTTAAGCAGACAAACATGAGTGGTGTTTTGAAAAAACTGTGTCCTCAGTTTGTCAATGATTTCCAAGGGGTTACAGAGACAGTTGATAAAAGTTTATCGAGAAAGTTGTTGCCCTGAGTAAGGAATTTAAATTTGGAGGTGGAGCTGATGAGTCAAAAGACTACGGCAATCTCAGGAGAGGAGTTACTGCTGAGGACCTTATCCAACTGGAGAAGCAGATGATAGAGGAAAGGAAACACACCAACCCCAGAGCCCAAGAGATTACAAGGCAGGGCTTGCAGCAGGTTTTGCCCTGAAAGAGGAAGGGGTTTTCAAGATTTAAGGCTGAGGACCCAACAAGGACAGGGACACTAAGGTTGCCAGAGGGGTTCATGGATTGCCTCGTGTTAACCAGGAGATCTTGGAGAAGAAGAAGATGATCTCCTTCCAGGCTATCCTGCAACAGTATTTCAAGAAGATAGAGAGGCCTGCACCCTCCTGTACCCTCTACCTCAGCTGCCTCTTCAGACTTGCCCCAGTCTCCAGCACCTTCGTCTGCCCCGGTTCTGCCCACTCCAGAACCTTATTCCTCTTTTGAGTCACCTGCCCCAGTATCTCCAGACCTTCTGCAGCTTTCTCCTCCCATTAAGCCTGTATCTCCCTCCCTTGCAATGCCCTTTCCAGTGTGCAAGCCAACCATAGGAATAAAGGTAAGGAATTGTTCTCTCTTTTTTTATTACTGCTTATTATTCCTGTTTCATTTCATTATTAAACATATTTTATATGTGTTTTTTGATAATTAATGTGTTAGGATAGGAAAGTGCTTACAGTATGTTATTTACGTACAGTATTGTACGTATGTTCCGACTTACACCGAAAATCGGTTTACAACTCGACGTAGGAACGGATCAATGTCGTAAGATGATGACCATCTGTACTAACATTTTCAGTGCATATTTCAAAAGGGATAACGTTCCTCATTAGGGAGGAGCACCACTTAGGTGTGTGAAGACTTACAGTATATGCCATCAAATTTAAATATATTAAAATAAGCTCAAGCAAAAAGAGCTAGGAGTGACCATAGTGTATAAGTCTTCACACACCTACTGTACGTGGTGGCTCCCCTTAATAAGGAACGTTAGCTCTGTTGAGCTACATCTAGATCCTCTCACAAAGCCAAACAGAATTCTACTCTACACTGATGTGGAGCAAACATCTTGAAACAGCTGTCTAAAGATAAATATCTGGTATTACTTTAAGGTAAGCCCCACCCAGTCAGATGACAAGGCTAAGGAAGTTGGATAGGACTTGAGGAAACCTACATCCAACCTACATCACTGCAGAGTACTAGCTGTTTTCCCTTGAGCTAAGTCGAATACGGTGCTTTTTTGTGTGACTGAAAACATATTAAGTGACTTAAAATCAGTAAAATATATATATAAAAAAAGTATGTGTAATATTACTCAGTGTAGATAGTGTACTATAGTATTAAAATCTGTATTTTTATTTTTCCTATGTATTGTTATGTAGTATACCCAGAGGTGCAATTCCTGTGCAGGCCTAGGAGGCATCTGTCCACGACAGGTATTGTATATGTGATATGTCATGCATTTACCTATATACTGAATTATGTATTAATCTGGCTGGAAGCAGAATGGGTTACAATCCGTTTTAGAAACACTACAACAAAACTACGCAGCAGTTACACCTACAGGTTTTACAGGGACTGTAGGCAGTGTAGTCCTTTTCCAGCTTATACTAGAAAATGCTAGAAATAGGTTCGAGCAGGCTCCACACACAAACCAAGCTGTAACAGGAAGTAATGTCCAGTGTGATTGAGCTGTTGCTCAGAGTGTGCAGGCAGCTCGCTTGCTGTTCTGTGAAGCAGGCTGATATTCAGAACCCTGCTAATATTTAAGAAGGGAAAAAGATAAAGAGAAGGAGGAGATACAAGAGAAGAGAGAGAGAGAGAGAGATCTGAAGAGCATCTAACAGAAATACAAGGTATACTTCTTACTGTCAGTGGGAATCTCTAAGGGATCAGAAGTAAAAGGGACTTGGAACATTGGGTATCAGAGAATAACAGAGGCTCTGTACCAACTCTTAGCTGCAGATTCAGGGGGTAGGATTTACTTAGACCCTGGATTACCTCTAGGCGGAAACCGAAAGTTGTGGCTTGAGGCCCGGGCCTAGTCTCCTCAAGGCAGAAATCTCCCTATCGACAGGGAGGGAAAGGACTCATGCTCCATTGGGGAAAGGATCACCAGATCAATAGTGCCCACCGGCGTCCCAACACGTATTGACAGACCAGGGTCTAAGGCAGACTGTCTCTCCACAGCAACACCACCTCTCTCCAAAACCGGCACAGTAACCCTTTCTAAGGCCACACCAGCTTTAACAACTGTATGCAACTGACTGTTCAAGTGCTATGATTCTTCATAAAAGAGTTTATTGTTATACTGCCTCCCTCCCTTGTCTCCCCTGTTGTCTTGTCCCACTGCAACCACAAGCCGTCATCAAGCAATAATGCCGACAGCCAGTAATTTGGGTTGGCCCCCGGTAAAAACAGGTCCATACCACCGACCGCACCTTACACGCAGGTGGCAACCCCTCCCCGAAAACCTTTACAGCGGCCCACAGAAGAGAGAGAGAAACACAGGGAATCGCCACGAGAGTAACCTTTCCTGTGAAGCCCTCGTGCCCACCTGTGACCGTGACAAGTCTAAAAGCCATCCTGCTAAAAGGTTTTAACAGCACACTCTCCACTCAGCACTCACAGTGTGTCCCCCTCATTCCAGAGCTAAAGCGCTATAACAGGAGAAGGCCAAGCACCATAACCCTCTCCACATCACCACACTTCCCACTCTCTCATTCCACCACCCCGGCTCGCGGCATGAGAGTATTTTCCTTGGCTTCATGAACAGCTAGGCTGTTACCTTTCACAGTAAAAGTACCGACACTTCAGCTGTGAGACAGCCACCCTCAATGTGTGTGCTAAACGAAAAAGAGGGGAACCCTGCATCTCCATAGACTGTGAAGTGTTTAATATTTGCCTAAAGCCCTGTATTCGGGCTGTTCTCTCACTGTGAGAAAACTTTTTTCCAGCTCTAAGGAGTTAAAGCACGTGAATTGATTTGCTAGCGTCAAACCTCAGCCTACATCCGTAACTCAAACCCGGAAGTGACAGTCGCGCCCTGCTTGGAGTCCCGCCCAGACACTCCATCTTAGGCTCCAGCAACATAAACGACATCCAAGAGTTTCTCACCGTTTCCTGTCAGCTGTATCATTGATCATGTACTGTGTGTGCGGAGAGCCGTCATAAATTCCACCTGTGTGCGCTCAACTTAAAGAGACAGTACGTGTAGCTGCAGAATCAGAAAATTGTGCAATGTCAAGTTCTTCAAGTGACAGTGCGACTCCCCTGAGTCCCGGGCCACTACCGACTGCAGGCCCAATGCCTCTCACTCAACCCTACTACATGGGTGCTCTTCTGGCTGCCCCGGTACAGCGGGAGACCTAATAACTCTTAGAGGCTTCAGAGAACAGATTATGCCGATATTCAGGATGTAATCCTTTAGCCTAATAACAGCAAGTAAATTGTGATGGACAATTAGAGGGGCCTTCTCTTAGAGAGAACCAAGTCATGTCTCCTATCTGAGAGGAGGACAGTAAAGGAACATATTCCGTTAAATAACAGTCCCGAGTTTGAAGCTCGTTCATTGTCGGACTACAGATGAGGAACTTTGAGAGGCGACCGAAACCTGAGAATCTCCTCAGATAAACTATGCTTATTCTCGTCCCAGAAGCCCGGAGCCTTTAGCCAAGCGGAACCCTCTGGGAGGCTCATGCAGACCGAACCTTGTAGAGCGTTTCATAAGGAGCCTACTCTGAAAACACCCCAGGTCAACTGAGAATGCTTGCAGAGCAGACCCCACTCATCCTTTCCAATAATTCAGAAGGATGGCTGTTCTTTTGTTTAGAGAGAGGACGAAGGTCCAGGGCCGTTCAAACCTTTCAAGGCAGACCAGCTGCTGCCATAAGGCCTGCATCCTGTCTCTTGCTTCCTTCCCAAGGTGCTCCTCCCGTGAACCAGGCTGCACAAGCTCCTGCACCAGATGCTGTTTTCCTCCCCGTTTGCAAGGAGCAACTGAGTTCCTGTCCAAGACTGTTGAGACTCTCAGCAGACGTTCTAGATGACCTCGCTACCCGCCTCAGCAGTCCATGGTTCCTGAGATTCCTGCCCAGGAGTGTTTTCCAGATGCCCACCTCCTGTCTATACAAGGGTCCACCCCTGCAAGGACTGCACAGATAAGGCAAGTCGTGTCTTTAGCCTACTTGTCCGTTAATGCCACAAGTATGGACACTCTGACTGCTGGACACATGCTTCCAGATCAGATCAGGGTTCCATCTCGAGAAACGCTCTGGGGTCCTAGGTACATCACTTCCTGCCCTAGAATAACTGTCCTTCCTTTAATGGAGTACCCTTTGAGGCCCTTATTGACACAGGGTTCCTCAGTGACTACCTTTCAAAAAATGCTTATGAACAGTACTGGGGACTTGTGTGATTTAATTCAATCCCCCTGAGTAACCCTGGATTAAATGATTATTGGAAGTATTTCTGGTCACCACATTCCCTCATCAAGGCTACGGGAGCCTACTATTCCAGGTTAATAATCTTTAATAGAGTTGCCCAGAGCCAGGTGATTAAAGTAACTTCATAGAGGATCATGATTTTCCCCCACCTGATGTTTTAGGTATGAAAAGTTATGAGGAATTGTTTTGGTGAGATTCTCGAGTTGTTTGCATGCATCTCATCCACAGCTTCACCACCCACCCACGAAGGGGAATCAGTGCGCAATCACTAACCATCGTGCTCAACGAAAGTTCCGCAGGGGATCTTGAGAAATTGCAAAGTGACTAAATGAATCGCGATCCAAACCTGTACTTCTAACAACCTAATGCAGAAACTGTACTTTGGTGTCGAGCACCGCCCTGGCATTGCGGAGGAGTACTATCAAGCCTCTCTGAACCATTGACATCAAGGAGCAAGCACTAGTGAAGGCTGCCAGGACCAAATCACTTTCTCTCAAGGGCGAGTGCCAGATCGCTTAGTAATGTTGGTGACAGTCCAGCCACGTCTCCCAAAATTCTACGCTGTGGCGAAGCTAACACAGGTCACCATCGAAGACATCGACATTGGAATAGGCCAGTTACCTGCTGCCAAACTGCTCGAGTATGTGGTACCGCAGAGCAAATACCCCGAGCCCTTGGTGGTACTCACAGGATATTGGAGACCCACTACGCCAGCTGCCCAGTTAAAAGGGAAAATGAACATCGCATGCCATTATCAAAAAGCCTTCAGCAACACCCGCTGGGACTTTGGCAAAACCGACCTTGCTGCAGCATACGCATCAGACTGGTAAATCAACCCCCTATCAAGGAGCGGCATAGACCTCTACCACCTGCCATGCACCAGTCAGTCCAAGAAGCTTTAGGCAGGACTGAAAGATTTCAAATATAGTCCGAGAAAGCCAGAGCCATTGGGCGGCACCTTCTCGTGTTAGGAGGAAGAAGGATGGACAATCCGTTTCTGTGTGGAATTACCGCAACTAAACAGCGTGACCACAAGGACGCTTACCCACTAACCCCGCATCGAGGATCCCCCTGCTCCTTGGAAAAGCTTTTACTTCATCTCCCCTGGACCTTACCAGTGGCTACTGGCAGATAACCAGTGGTCAAAAGAGGATCAGGAGAAGACAGCCTTTACCTAGCACCAATGGGGTTTGTTTGCACCAATGATTTATCATCAAATTTACCACATGCCGTTTGGTTATGTAACGCCCCAGCTACTTTCCAAAGGCGATGGGCGATGTAAAGGACATAAAACTACTGAGAGTGTACTGCTTTTATTCGGATGCTGTGATAGACTATTCCAAGACTTACGAGAACATCTCACACATCGGCAATGGTCATCCAGTCCCTGATTCTGCACGGCCTGAAGATCACCATCAAAGTGCCACCTCCTCAAACCACGGTAAAGTACCTGTGCCACATTGTGAGCACGGAAGGAGTGAAGCCTGACCCGAAAAGATCTCGCCAGTTTACAAGGCTGGTCCAACACCAACCACAGTTAAGGAAGTGAGAGTTTTTCCCTCGATTTCGCTGGAACGTACAGGCGATTCATGCCACAGTTTGCTCTCAGATTTTCAGAACCTCTGCAGAACGCTAAGAGGGCATCCACCTGAGATTCGTAAGAAAAAAACTACCAATCCACTGGACTGACCGGAGAGACTGCCTACCAGACCCTCAAAGACTGCTTACAACCCAGCCCCCCAATCCAGGTTAACCTGACCAACCAAATACCATTTCGTTTGTACATTTTTGACGCCAGTCTACCTAGGCCCTCGGACATCTAGTCTCAGGTACAAATAAAAGATGTGAAGAAAGAGTCATCGCCTATGCAAGTAGAGGTCTGCGAGGTTCCGAGAAGAAAGACACAGAATACAGTTCTTTTTAAACTGGAGTTCTTAGCACTCGTATGGCAGTGACGGAATAGTTCAAGATTACTTAGTTGTGATTGCCTTATCACGTAGTTTCACTGACAAAATCCGCTAGCAACATCTCAACACGTGCAAAACATGGAGCTTGGAACAAAGAATGGGCCAAAAGACTTGCAACTTACAAATTATTACTGTGAAAGTATCGCTCAGGCAGAGGTCAACATCAACCGCTGATGCCATTATTTCCCGCCTACCAACAGGGAGGAACCACCCACTCAGTGGAAGGAATGAATGGGAGAAGTTGAAATGCCTGCTTACAAACCCGTTTTAGTCTAACCAGAATACAACTACAGTCATAGGAACCAGGATCGGGATGCCAGATCAACTCCATCCACCAGCATCCTGAAAAAACCGTCCTGGAAGACCCTCCAAGAGGAGATTAGTGTGTTAGAGAGAGTTCCGGCTTACCTTGCAAAGTGGAACGTATACCACGCAGGTTACGTCCAAGACTATCCTATCCTGACTACTACTACGCCTATGGAGACCAGAGAAAACGCCTGTTTATCTACCGCGGTCTACTACAGAGGAATCCCCTTGAGCCAACAACGGGCGAGCAACTTCCTCAGTTGCTGATCCCGCCTAGGGATGCCCACATGGTACTTGAGGCTACCACAACTAAATCTGACACTTCGGGTACAGAAGACCAAAGCCACCATTCGTAGAGGTTCTACTGGATTGGGCGGCATGCGCCAGGACATTGAGAAATGGTGATGGACTTGCCCCTTGCCTTGCACGAAACCCAAAGGATAAAGACGTGATCAAAGAGCTCGCGTTTGCATCCTATCAAGAACAAGCGTCCTCTTCCAATTGTTGCCATGGGACCATGTAAAGTTGGAGTCAAGTAGGTCTAGCTATACCTACGCTTTAACCAGAGTTTGTACCACTACACAAAGTTTTGCTGTATCAGTACCAGTAAAGGATTTGACTGCTCAACAACTGCGTAAAAGCTTGGAAGAAAATCATCCAACCAATGGCTGTCCTGATTCACTCCTAACGGATCGAGGAGCTGCCCTTTGAGTCACAGCTTGATCCATCAACTATATTCACAGCACAACTGCAAGAAGTTGAGAAACAATCGCATACCATCCACAGCGTAAAACGTCTCTGTGAGAAGAACAACCCAGATCCTCTCACAAGTTGAAACAGCCTCAATCACTCAAAGAGCGATTGGCCAAATCACTACCTGAAATTGGCGTAACACCTAACAATCACACTGTTCCATTGTTCTACTGAATATACCTCCATACTTCCTAAATGTTTGAACGTCAAGGACAGTTACCATCATGACTTGGCCCTTGAGAACAAGTACCAGATTCCATTCAACCCTTTAACCAGAAATCACCTGGGTCAAAGACCACCAAAGACGTCTGAAGAAGCTAAGGAGATTGTTGCCAGTTAAGATGGAGAGAAGCTAGATGCAAGCAAGAAACGGATTTTTACTTACAGCTCGATTGGAGCCACTGCAAAAAGGAGATATGAGTATTGGCCTAAAGACTCAACATCGAACAAGTAAACTCGATCCAAAATGGAAGCTGAACCCACACAATTTGTTGCAAGTACCATATCCAGACGGTTAGGTCTACAAGATAGCGAAGGAAGATAGAGAACCACAAAATCCCGTGCACCGCAATCGGTTGAAACTTGCCTAAAGGCAGAATTTCCAGGCAGAGTTCAAAGAACAATGGAACCTAGTCTAACAGACAGAAGCAAGTTCAGGCCATCAGTTCCTGTTATCAACACACAGATTTTTGACCCAATGTACAATTTTCTGTGGACCCATTCTTACTGTGCCCACTCCAAGAGTTCCTACCAGAGAACCGGCTGACTCAAGAGAAAGAGGAAGCAGAACTACTATCTGTTAGTAGTGGAAGCAACCACCCCCATTAAGGAAGATCAGAAAGAACAACTAAAGGGATACCTCCAATCAGATACAGATTCTAAGTTCCAGAATACAGCAGAACCCCAAAAAGATCTTAGGCCTTGTAGCCCTAATTGTTATTTGTCTTATAATGTCATATTGATGAAAGAGAAAATGTGATAGAAACGTATGTTCAAGCATTAGTGCCGACATAGAGTTAAGAGAAATGGTTTAAGATATGTGCCCTGGTTTAGCCAAGATTCCCAAACTGTTGAAATCAGTAATACTCTGCCATGGACTTGCCCACTTCATTGTTCTACCTCAACCCAGAGAACTCTAAAGGACACTACCTATCCTGTGGCCCAGAGGCGTCCTGTTTTGCTATAAAGGGAAATCCTAATTATGGACACTACCTGGACTCTGTGTTGTACTGAGCTTGACAGAAGCCCTAAACATACCCTTCATGTTAATGCAGCCCTGCTTTACAATGGTGTTTTTCCGAAGCACTCTAATAATGCGCTATGCCTAAGTGCCAATTGAGAGTTTACCTTTGGGGCAAGCCCACATATAACTACCAAGTTGTTTAATATGAATTTGGCCCTATATAATGCTACGCCTAACCAACTAAAGCACCTATTTTATATGGGAAAGGTGCCTTTGAATAATTGCTTTGTTTCCAGATTCCAACCTCACCCCAGCCCTCGCCAGGCGGCTTCATTTCAGAGGGGCAACATGAGTATAAACCAGAGCGCAATTTCCTGTGGCTGGCTTAGGATGCACCCTGTCCCACAATTGGTATTGTATATGTGATATGTCATCTCAATTTTACTATATACTGTTATATGTATTTAACTGGCAGGCAGAGAATGTTACAAGCTTAGAAACACTACAACACTTACAAGCTAGAGACACCAACAGTTTTACTGGGGAACTGTAGGCAGCATTATCCTTTCCAGCTTCTCTAGAAAATGCCTAGAAAGAGGTGGACGCAGGCTCCACCCACAAACCTAGCTGTACCAGGTAGTAGAGGTCAGTGAGGAGTTTGAGCTTTTGCTCATAGTGTGCAGGGCAGCTGCTGCTTGCTGTACTGTGAGCAGGCCTGATATTCGAGAGAAGGCCTGGCTAATAATTAAGAGGGTAAAGAGATAGGAGAAGAGAGACATGAGAGAGAGAGAGAGAGATCTGAAGGAGCATCTATAGAAAATACAAGGTACTTCATTACTTCAGTGGAATCCTAAGGATCAGGGAGCCCTAATTAAAATGACTTAGTCTTTGGTAGCAGAGATAACTGAGGCCTCTGTAACCATCATCTTACTGCAGATTCCAGGGGGTAGGATTTACTCTGGACCCCTGGATTACCTCTAGAAACCGAAATTGTGGCTTGAGGCCCCGGCTATCTCCTCAAGCAGAAAGCTCCCTATCAGACTGGAGGGAAAGGACTCCATGGCTCCATTTGGGGACAAGGATCACAGATCATAGTGCCCACGCGTCGTCCCCACACGGAGACAGACCAGGGTCTGAGGCAGACTGTCTCTTCCACACAACCACCTCTCACCAAAACCGGCACAGTTAACCCATTCAAGCCACCATCTTAACCAACGAATGCAACTGACTGTCAAGTGCCTTTTGGAGTTCTCAGTAAAAAGTTTATTGTTAAACACCTGCCTCCCTCCTATGTCTCCCTGTTTGTCTGGACCCACTGCACCACAACCGTCATCAAGGGCCATATTGCCGACAGCAGTATTGAGGGTTTGGCCCCGTGGGGAACTACAGTCCATACCACCTGACCCCACCTTACACGAGGTGCAACCCCTACCCCCGCCCGAAAACCTTTTACAAGGCGCCGCACAGAAGAGATAGAGAACACAGGGAAGCGCCAAGAGAGTTAACCTGTTCCTTTTGAAGTCCCACGTGCCCACCGTGACCGTGACAAGTCTAAAACCATCCTGCAGGTACAGCACACTCTCACTCTGCAGCCTCTCAGTGTTCCCCTCATTCCAGAGCTAAGCGCTATACAGGAGAAGCCAACACCTAACCTCTCCTCATCACCCTCACCCCACTCTCTCATTCCACCACCCAGGCCCCGCAGCAGTTATAACTATTTTTTTTATAAATAATCCAATCTCTATTTTCTGCTATATATACAAATCTGCAATCCTTTTAAATAATAAAGCTACATAAGTGAATTAGGAGCTACATAAGAATATATGTAGTAAGCAGCCCCTATTTGTGGCAGAAGGCAAACAAAAAGGTATCATGTAACTTTATGACTACAGAGGGGTTTTGGAGCTTTGAAAAGCTTGACCCTTTAAATATATATATCATGTAGTGAGTCTATAAGAGGGGTAAAGAGTTGCTATCTTGTTTGTTATTGCCAAGAACGTTATGCAAATGTAATATATCTATCTGTATGTTATACTATTTTAGCATAATGTGTTCCAGGCCCTGACAAAGTAGCAGGCACAAAAGGGGGGGAAATTTCTCCTTAGGGAGAGCCACCAATAAATTGGTCGGTGTGAGGATATAGGTAGTGCTTTAAGAGCCTCACAGACTGTTTGCATAAATCAAAGGCTTATGGAAAAAAGAGCTAGGGAGCTCCACAGGGCACTCTACCTGACAGTAGCAGGCAGTGAAAGTGATGGTTTCTCAGCATCAGAATAAGCCCAGGAACAGTTTGGCGATAATGTTGGGGTGTTCATTGTGATGTTAGACTACTGTGCTACAATGATGATAGAGGTGGCAAAGAGGAACTAATAAGAATAATTGTTTTGGTGTGAAAAGGCTGAGAGAAGATAGTTCATGTGAGGTTCCAAGAAGACTCGCATTTAGTCTGTGAGATTGTTAGGCCTGGGCTTGTCTATTGGTAGTGTGTTGTGAGCTGGAGGTCAGAATGGCTGGCCATTGTGGAAGTATAGGTGGGTATAAGTAGGTTTCTCAGTGCAAAAGAGTTGGTGGGATAGAGCAGGGGTAGGAGACAAAGAGCCTGAGGAGACGATGCATGGTGGATCAACTAGAGTGCTAAATAATTTTGCGTAATATATTGATGCCTGGAGAGCCTTTCTGGGAAGCAGAAAGTAAACTAATTAAGGGAGTTATTGTCATTTTAGAGTTGTAGGCCAGAATATACAACTTAAAAAGGATCTCTGGGAAAACAAGAAAACTAAATAGATAAACTACATGTCGTAATAAAAAAATAATAATTCCTAAATACCTTTAATCAGAAATGTCTTCTTGTTTTGGCCAGGAGATAATCATTATAGGAGAATAAAATGGCCACCGGACTTCTTCCTCAGCAGAAAATAGAACAGGCTCTGGGAGTTGCTTCCTAGTTTGACTGACATAACTGAGCATGTGATGTGCGTAGTCAGTCTGACAGACTTGTGGTATGAGGGATTGTTCCACAGTGTATATGGTGTGGATATAGTATATAGAATCTATAGCTCAGCTGTTGTGGGACATGTAGCATTCAAACAGTGCAGCTAACAACTGTACCGCTGTCCACTTGCCCAGCGAGGAGAAAGATCCAAGATACAACAGTGTTTGTAAGTTGTTCACACACTGGATTATGACATAGATTAACTGCTTATCATTAGTATTCCTCCATCGTATGTTTTTGTAAGGGGTTAACATTCAGATTAAGTAACAAGGTAATGTGATAGACTGGAGCATAATTGGATCATCAGTATTACTTTTTGGTCCTCATTATAATCAAAGCTGTCTAACGGTACGACTGTCTCTGTTGCCCATAGCAACCAATCAGAGCTTACTGTGCGCACAGCTATACACTTGGTGCTTCAGAAGGACATGCTAGCCAGTGCCTACTTCTGAAGCACTCTTACTGACATTCATTCTCCCGTAACATGTCACTTCTTTCTCACGGGGCATACTCTATGCTGGGGAAAACATTGGGTAATCATAGCTCTCAATGAGATCTGTAAATTACTGTATTCTCGGGATGTACTTTGGGCGTATTGCAGGGAAATTATGCCCTGAAGTAAACACACTAAGAATAGGTCGTGTGAACATACTCTTCATTTTTCTATACAAAATAAGTTTTTTTTTTACTGGGGAATCAGGAGTTTTGTGCACATTTTTTTTTTGCATTCTTTTTTGATTTATTTAACCATTTTTCATTTACTATCTTCTTTTTTTTTAATCCCAATATGTGACTAGGCTTTTATAATGCATAGCAATACACTGCTGTATTGCTGCAGCAGCTGGGCAGACCTGGGGGTGGGGGGGGGGGGGCACAGAACCTAGGGGCACACAGCAATTCATATCAACTTCATGTGGTCAGTAAGCCATCCTCCGCCCCCAGGCCAGACCACGCAGCAACTCATAAGTTAAATGGGTTGTTGCATGGCCAGGCATCAGGGCACAGGGTGGTTACTGACCATAGCTAGTACTGTAGACCATTGTAGGTAGGTATACAACTTTTGAAAATGGTCTTCAAGAAGATGTAAAAGTTGGAAGTGCCAGACACAAATTTGGATAAACCACATATTTTTCTGTAAGACCTGCCCAAGTTTATACAACCCACACCCGCTTCACACAACTTAATAGAAGTCTGCCAATACCACCCTGATAATGTATTCAGCGATTAGATGACACTATTATACCAATACTATCTATTATATTTTACACATATAACCATAGTTGCCAACTTTTGAAAATGAAAAAGCAGGAGTTTTTAGTGGGCGGCCCGCTACGCGCGCCGCGGCAAAGATTTGCATGGACACGCCCATCTTGTTTGGTTTTGCCATGCCCCCTCAAAAAGCCACACCCACTCCACCTAACTGCATAACGGCTTTTGGAAAAAGCCAGGTAGATACCCTTTTAGCCAGGTAGTAGCCCCCCATAACCAGGTAGTGCCCCTTACAGGCCCGGTAGATGCCCCCTGTAGCCAAGTAATGCCCCCTTTGTAGCCAGGTATAGCCAAATTTGTAGCCCGGTCGGTGCCCCCCTTTGTTAGCCAGGTAGGTGCCCCCATTGTTAGCCAGGTAGTGCCCCATTGTTTAGCAGGTAGTGCCCCCTCTGTTGCCAGGTAGTGCCCCATTGTTGCCCGGTACTGCCCCCCTTGTTGCCAGGTAGGCCCCACTGTTAGCCAGGTAGTGCCCCCATTGTTGCCAGGTAGTGGCCCCATTGTTTGCCAGGTAGTGCCCCCATTGTTTGCCAGTAGTGCCCCCTCTGTTGCAGGTAGTGCCCCCCTCTGTTGCCAGGTAGATGTCCCCTCTGTTGCCAGGTATGCCCCCTCTGTTGCCAGTAGTGCCCCCATTGTTGCCAGGTATCCCCCCATCTGTTAGCCGGGTTTAGCCCCCCCCTCTGGTGCCAGGTAGTGCCCCCTTTGTTCCCAGGTAGTGCCCCCCTCTGTTGCCGGTAGTGCCCCCTTTTTTGCCAGGTAGGGCCCCATTGTTGCCAGGTGATGCCCCCATTGTTTGCCAGGTAGTTGCCCTCTCTGTTACCAGGCAGAGCCCCAAAGCAATAAAAATAAAATAATAAAATCCACTCACCTTACCAGGCTCCTGCAGGCGGCCGCTCCGGACGTTCTCCTCAGCGGCGCAGGGGGAAGTGAGAGCAGCCGCGCGTCACTCCCCTGCAGCCGCGGGGTACACTTTTCCCCCGCGCCGCTGATCTGTGTGTACCGCGGCACAGACGCCGGACATACAGGGGGAGGAGGGAGGAGGGAGCGCTCCCTCCTGCCTCCTCCCCGCACAGTGAGAAACCGCGGGCGGGTGAGGGGCGCTGCGGCCGCTTTTACCGCCTGTAGGAGCGGCCCGGCGGCGCCAGAGTAGCGCACTAGCGCTTTCTCTTGCGCCGCGTAATTTAAAGAGCCCCCGCCGCCTGCAGGCGGCGGGAGGAATGCCAACTCCCCAGGGAGGGCGGGGGGGACCCCAAATAGCGGGACCCCCCGCCAAAAACGGGAGAGTTGGCATGTATGCATATAACACTAGTCACACTTTGTGCCCACAGAATATTGCCTGCCACTGTGCCCACCTAAGGGCTTTTCCCCACGGCACAGGTTTTCAATCGGATTTACAGACGGTTTTCAGATTTGAAAGCCATCTGGAAACAACTGTCAACCTTTTACATAGACTTAAATAGAAAATCCGTGCAGCAGTCCACACTGCATGCATTTTTTGCCAACATAACGAGAAACTTAGAACATGTTCATTCTTCTGCTCAGTTTTCGGGTGGAACATGAACATATGGATGCAAAGTGGGACGGCTGAATCCACAAACTGCAGACAAAAGCCATAGCCCTGCGTATCAAAAACAGACCAAATACCGGTCGGAAAATCCTACCGGTATTTTGTCTTTGTCGTGTAAACGTGGCCTAACTGTTCTGTTCAACTGCGCACGTAATGCTCTCACCTTATTATCTACAAAAGAAAGCTGGTGAAAGAGAGGAAAACGGAACCAAAGTAACGATAGTGGAAGAGATGAAGGGTAGGAAGAAGGGAAAGGGGGAAAGAGGTAGGGAAAAAATTGGAGGATGGGAAAAAGGCAG